>CM065595.1:162412685-162703508 GCA_033119425.1 Bufotes viridis
ATGGCGGACATGAGGGCATGATGGCTGACATGAGGGGGCATGATGGATGGGGGCTGACGGCTGACATGAGAGGCTGACGGCTGGCATGTTGGCTGACATGAGGGCATGATGGCTGACATGGGGGGGCATGATGGTTGGGGCTGACGGCTGACATGCGGCTCTGACGGCTGGCATGATGGCTGACATGGGGGGGCATGATGGATGGGGGCTGACGGCTGACATGGGGGCTGACAGCTGGCATGATGGCTGACATGAGGGCATGATGGCTGACATGGGGGGGCATGATGGATGGGGGCTGACAGCTGACATGAGGGGCTGATGGCTGACATGGAGGAATGATGGATGGGGCTGACGGCAGACATGGGGGGCTGACAGTTGACATGGGGGGTAAACACACAAAGTAGTCCTTAAAAGGACTTTGGGGTCGTTGAAAAGCTTTTGGTAATAAAAACAGCAAATGTCTCTCCCTGCACTATCTGTCCCTTCCGAAGCACTGTCCCTAAGACTGCAGGAGGGAAATAGATTGCTACTCCTTAAAAGGACTCTTGGGTCTTGGAAAAGCTTTCTCTGAATAAAAACTGTGAAAAATCACTCCCTGCTCTGTCTTTCCCTTCCTATGCTCTGCTCTCCCTGTCTATGTCTGGGCCGAACATGCGTCATCGGGTGCTGACGCATTCCGGCCAGCCAATCACTGTAATGCCAGCAGCCTACATGGCTACTGGCATTACAGTGAGGGCAGTACTTACCTGCACCTTTATTGGCTACTTAAAAAAAGGAGTCAAACAGTGGCCCAGTCACAGAGTGGTGAGTTTGCAACAGAATGAGAAGTCAACACAGTGGCCCAGTGACAGAGTGGTGAGGTGGCAACAGCATGAGGAGTCAACACAGTGGCCCAGTAACAGAGTGGTGAGGTGGCAACAGCATGAGGAGTCAAACAATGGCCCAGTCACAGGGTGGTGAGTTTGCAACAGAATGAGGAGTCAACACAGGGAACCAGTTACATTATGGGGAGGGTGACAACAGCATTTAGAGCAAACATAGTGGCCCAGTGACAGGGTTGTAAGGTTGCAACAGCATGAGGAGTCAACACAGTGTCCCAGTGACAGAGTGATGAGGTGGCAATGCAATGTGTTGCCTCCCAGGGCCGATCATGTCCCAGGTCTATAGGAATGCCGAGTGGTGTGGTACGGCCTATATGTGTCACGGTGCTACTACCTTGATACTGTGGGACCCCAGGCTTAGGCTCCAAAGCAAATAAACAGGGGATTCTTGAGTTAGGGGATGAAGTATAACTTGGGTCCAGACCTTGATAAACTTTTAAAGCATCATTAAACTTGATTCCAAACAACAGTCAGGCTTTTCTTACAGTCAGGCTTTTCTTACAGTCAGGCTTTCTCTTGGCCCCAGCAGGCTTCGGCATAAACTGGCAGGCAAACTTGGTAACTGTAACAATGGCAGTGCCTACTGACGGTGAGCCTGAATTTGAAGTACAGAACATCCTCGATTCCAAGGTTGTTGGTGGCAAGAGGTACTTCCTTGTAGACTGGAAGAATTATGGTCCTGAGGAACGTTCCTGGGAGCCGGAGGAGAATGTACATGCTCCGAATCTTCTCAGAAGATTTTTTCAGCGCATCAAGGCTAAAAAGAAGGGGCGTGAGAGGGGGGATACTGTAACAATGGCAGTTTGCAGCTGCCAGCGTACAGTGCGTCCGACTACGTACCTCAGTCGAGCTGCACGCGGGGCTCATCCTCTTCACTGCAGGCTCCGGACCCACTTTCCTGCGCTGTCGCAGGCTAAGACAGCTTCTGTTGTATCCTGTAGGAGCCGCAGGCGTCCTGGTACCTTAAGGGTTAATGCCCGCCCCTGATTCCGCCCTCTCTCCAATCCTGGCCAGGCACCACCTTTATAAGGGTGCTTCCCCCTTCCTGCAATGCCTGAGCAATATGGTTCTTCCTACAGCTAAGGCTCCTGCTGTTCCTGCATTCGATATCCTGCTTATGACCTCTGCCTGTATCCTGACCTCGCCTCTGTCTGCTGTGCAGATCGTTACACCAGCTCCACCTGGACTAACTCAGCTCTGCTGTTCTCACAGCACTAGCTCTGCTATACCGCTTGTTCAGCCCAGCATTATCCTGCGGCTGTCTGCTATATTTCCTGTTCCCCGGTGCTAGCATCGGGGCTTTCTAGCCTACCCGGCCAGCTGCCACTTAACCAGGACCACTCTTGCGGTAGCGACCTGGTGTCTCCCCTGCAGCGGAGTCCAGCTTCCGCATCCTGGAGCGGGATAAAGGGTGAAAACCAGGGGGACACTTAGACTCCGCTCCCAAGTTTGGCCCAAAGCCAAACCGGTAAGTGGCACGGCGGGTCCACACCCGTTGATCCGTTACAGTAACCCTGCTTTCTTGCTCTGCTGGGCTGACAGGCTTGCTTAATAACACTGCTTTCTTTTTCTGTGCTGCACTAAACCCTGCTTGGGTCTGGTTACTGGACTTTTGGTCGGTTCTGGTATCCTTGGATTGGAGTGCCTTGTTATTCCCGTCCTGACACTCAGTAAATTAAATTAACTTCATCCAAAAAACTATTTCCTCTTGCTCATAACTCTTGTGGAGACCGAATAACAACTTCCTTTGGTCCTTATGGCTTCCAGACATCTGCTTTCATGGTCAGCAGAGCTTAGGCTGTGAGCGTGCCACACCTCACTCCTTCCCTGTCAGACTAGACTAACTAGAACTAGCTGGGATTGCTACCCCTTCCTACTGGTAGGAAGCAGGACTGGTCTACTTCTGTCTAAAGGGGGGAGAATGGAATGGTAAATTCCATTCTGACTAAAGATATCTCTGCCAAATATGCTGCCACCCGCTGGTAAACCAGGCACATTACATGAACAAAACAGTAGCATAACAATAAAAGAAATGCACTGTGTTGAAGGACCGGGAAATAAATGCAGAGATAGCGTTAATGTTAGATCATCAGAGGCAGTGGCGGAGTGCAGAAATGGTAATACCACTCTGGCAGCAGCATGAAGAGTCTACACAGTCTGGTGAGGTGGCAACAGCATGAGGGGTCATTACAGTGGCCCAGTCACAGAGAGGTGACATGACAACAGTATTGCCATCTGCAGCCTGTGCTCTCAACGCATAAGTCGCGGTAAGCCCAACACTCACCTAGGGACGACCACCTTAAGAAGGCACCTGGCTTCCCATCACCGAGCCCAGTGGCAGCAACGCCGTCAGCACCCACAAAGCCACACTCCGGGCGCTCCACATCCTGCCTCTTCTCCTCCTCCTCTCTTCTCCCATTTGTCCTCCATTTCACCTTCCATCGTGCCATACTCGCGTTCATCTGGCAGAAGGCAGGCTTCCGTGGCCCAAATGTTCGAGTGTAAATAGTTGATGACGCCGGATAATCCTCTTGCCCAATGGCTGACCGCTGGCTTGTCGGAACTGCTAGCCCACCAACTACTGCCATATAAATTGGTGAACTCAGAGGCCTTTAGAAAATTTGTGGCCATTGGCACACCGCAATGGAAGGTCCCCGGGTGGAAATATTTCTCCCAGAAGGGCATCCCAGAGCTATATGGCCACGTTCAGCGGCAAGAAGTGAATATATCTCTGGCACACAGTGTCGGTGCCAAGATACATCTGACCACAGACACGTGGTCTGGCAAATGTGGGCAGGGAAGGTACATAACCTTTACTGCCCACTGGGTAAACCTTCTGATGGCCGTCAAGCATGTAACTCGTGGCTCCCATGTGGATTTGGTGTTTCCGCCACGGACTGCATGCAGGCCTGCCTCTTCTTCTCCTCCTCCTACTCCATCCTTCGTCTCCTCTTCGGCTGACTCCTCCTGTTCCACTGCGCCCCCCCAAGCTCCCCAGAACCTCTTCGACATGTCAGGTGAGACGTTGCCATGCTGTGCTGCGGCTGTTGTGCCTGGAAGACAAGAGCCCCACCGATCCTGCACTGCTTTCAGCTCTGCGATCACAGACCGATCAGTGGCTAACCCCGCTCAATTTGACAGTTGATAAAGTGGTGTGCGACAACGAAGCCAACCTGCTGAGTGCGCTGAATCAGAGCAAAATGACAGACGTGCTGTACATGGCACACATCCTGAACTTATTCGTGCAGCGATTCGTTGCTAAATCCCCCGGGGTCCAGGACATCTTGCGGCAGGCTACTAAAATCTCTGGCCATTTTAGAAAATCTTACACGGCCAGGGCTCACCTTGCTGACGTTCGGCGGTGACACCACTTGCCTGTCAGACGTCGGATTTGTGACTGCCCGACGCGCTGGAACTCCACCTTATATATGCTTGATAGGCTGCTCCAGCAGCAACGTGCCGTTAACGACTACCTGTACGAACTCTGCAGCAGGACAGGATCTGGGAGCTTAGTTTCTTTTCACCATGCCAGTGGCTGCTCATGCGCAACGCATGCAGACTTCTGCGGTCATTTGATGAGATCACCAAACTGGTCAGTCGCAGCCACGCCCCATCAGTGACATCATACCCTACGCCTTCTTTCTGGAGCGTGCATTGCGTCGTGTCATTGATCAAGCCATCGAGGAGCAGGAGCTGGAAGATGAGGAAGTCGCAAATGCTGAATGAATTCCCAGAGGGGACAAGTCAGCAGGAGTCTGAAGAGGAGTCAGAGGAGGATGGTGCTGGGGCGGATGAGGAGCAAGAAGAGCAGACTTTGAGGGGGACTTTAAACTTTTCGGGGATCCCTGGTGTTGTCCGTAGTTGGGGGGAGGAAACTGAGCCAGGGCGCTCCACCACTTCCAATTTAGTGCAAATTGGGGGCCTACATGCGCCAGTGTTTGAAGAGGGACCCTCGTATAAAAAGAATAAAGGCCAAGGACCTGTGCTGGGTGGCAACGTATTTAGACCCCCGGAACAAACACAAAATGGCTGACATGTTACCAGCATCACAGAGGGCTAGCAGAATGCAGCATTTCCAGGTCTTGCTGCGAGAGATGCTGCATTCTTCTGTTGCGGGCACTGGCAGAGGAATTTCCACCCACAGCAAAACAGGTGCGGATACTGATCCTACCGCGCCTGCAAAAAGAGGGCGGTTTGAAGATGTGTTGGTGACTTCGGATATGAGATCATTTTTGCAGCCAACGCATTGACAGCCGCCCTCCGGATCCAGCCTCAGGGAACGCCTAGACTGACAGGTGTCCGACTACATCGGGTTAACGGCCGATGTGGACGCTCTGAGAAGCGAGGAACCCCTGGACTACTGGGTGTGCAGGCTTGACCTGTGGCCAGAGTTGGCACAATTTGCCATAGAACTCTTAGCTTGCCCCTCGTCGACTGTCCTATCCGAAAGGATGTTCAGCGCAGCAGAGAGGATCGTGACCGATAAGCGCACTCGCCTAGCCCAAGACAGTGTGGACTACCTCACATTTCTCGGAGGAATTCCACACCTGTGATGACCACGTGTAATTGAATCTCCTCATGATAGCCCACACATATCCACCACCACCCAGAACAAAGAATGGTCCTTGTCTTATGTATATACAGCGGCATAAAAGGCCTTTTTTTGTCTGGTGAATGCCTAATTTTTGAGGCCTGTACTGGCCGACAGTTACATTCTTATCCTGTGACAAAGTTCTTTGCTGTCAGGTGAATGCGGTTGCCACCATCACCACTCTGTAACCGGGCCACTGTGTTGACTCCTCATGCAGTTGCCACTTTCACCACTCTGTGACTGGGCCACTACGCTGACTCCTCATGTTGTTGCCACCTCTCTACTCTGTAACTGGGCCACTGTGTTGACTCCTCATGTTGTTGCCACCATCACCACTCTGTAACCGGGCCACTGTGTTGACTCCTCATGTTGTTGCCACCATCACCACTCTGTAACCGGGCCACTACGCTGACTCCTCATGTTGTTGCCACCTCTCCACTCTGTGACTGGGCCACTACGCTGACTCCTCATGTTGTTGCCACCTCTCCACTCTGTAACCGGGCCACTGTGTTGACTCCTCATGTTGTTGCCACCATCACCACTCTGTAACCGGGCCACTACGCTGACTCCTCATGTTGTTGCCACCTCTCTACTCTGTAACTGGGCCACTGTGTTGACTCCTCATGTTGTTGCCACCATCACCACTCTGTAACCGGGCCACTGTGTTGACTCCTCATGTTGTTGCCACCATCACCACTCTGTAACCGGGCCACTGTGTTGACTCCTCATGTTGTTGCCACCATCACCACTCTGTAACCGGGCCACTACGCTGACTCCTCATGTTGTTGCCACCTCTCCACTCTGTAACCGGGCCACTGTGTTGACTCCTCATGTTGTTGCCACCATCACCACTCTGTAACCGGGCCACTACGCTGACTCCTCATGTTGTTGCCACCCCTCCACTCTGTGACCGGGCCACTACGCTGACTCCTCATGTTGTTGCCACCCCTCCACTCTGTGACTGGGCCACTACGCTGACTCCTCATGCAGTTGCCACTTTCACCACTCTGTGACTGAGCACTAACTTGATCTCCTGCCACGGTTTTCCTTTTTCCACTCTGTGACTGTCACGGTCTCTAACTTTTTTTTTTTTTTTAAGCTTAAAGAATTTTAATTTCTACCTTTTTCAAACCAATTTTATCATCAATATTTGTCATAATTTCACATACATATTATAATAACTCACAAATAATGGTGACAGCTTTTGATTAACTGAGGGTAGTGCAGATGTCCATCAAGGTGAAGTAGAATAATGAATTTAACAACTAAAATGAGCACATGGAACCTAGTTGGACTTCTTTAACATTAAGGGTAAGCAAGATCAGATCATTACTCAATGAACTAATAGAATAGAGGGAATTCCACATCTGCACATCTAAAGACATTTTTTTTTTTTTTATAATATTTTATTTTATTCATAAGAAAGTTACAAAATTATCAAATGACGAATACATAACAAAAGTAAGCACAGTCAATGTCCTGTAAGCACAGTCAATGTCCTGTAAGCACAGTCAATGTCCCGTAAGCACAGTCAATGTCCTGTAAGCACAGTCAATGTCCTGTAAACACAGTCAATGTCCTGTAAGCACAGTCAATGTCCTGTAAGCACAGTCAATGTCCCGTAAGCACAGTCAATGTCCTGTAAACACAGTCAATGTCCTGTAAGCACAGTCAATGTCCTGTAAGCACAGTCAATGTCCCGTAAGCACAGTCAATGTCCTGTAAGCACAGTCAATGTCCCGTAAGCACAGTCAATGTCCTGTAAGCACAGTCAATGTCCTGTAAGCACAGTCAATGTCCCGTAAGCACAGTCAATGTCCTGTAAGCACAGTCAATGTCCCGTAAGCACAGTCAATGTCCTGTAAGCACAGTCAATGTCCTGTAAGCACAGTCAATGTCCCGTAAGCACAGTCAATGTCCCGTAAGCACAGTCAATGTCCCGTAAACACAGTCAATGTCCCGTAAGCACAGACAATGTCCCGTAAACACAGTCAATGTCCTGTAAACACAGTCAATGTCCTGTAAGCACAGTCATTGTCCTGTAAGCACAGTCAATGTCCTGTAAGCACAGTCAATGTCCTGTAAGCACACAATGTCCTGTAAACACAGTCAATGTCCTGTAAGCTCAGTAAATGTCCTGTAAGCTCAGTCAATGTCCTGTAAGCACAGTCAATGTCCTGTAAGCACAGTCAATGTCCTGTAAGCACAGTCAATGTCCTGTAAACAAAGTCAATGTCCTGTAAGCACAGTCAATGTCCTGTAAGCACAGTCAATGTCCTGTAAGCACAGTCAACGTCCTGTAAGCACAGTCAACGTCCTGTAAGCACAGTCAATGTCCTGTAAGCACAGTCAATGTCCTGTAAGCACAGTCAATGTCCTGTAAGCACAGTCAATGTCCTGTAAACACAGTCAATGTCCTGTAAGCACAGTCAATGTCCTGTAAGCACAGTCAATGTCCTGTAAACACAGTCAATGTCCTGTAAACACAGTCAATGTCCTGTAAGCACAGTCAATGTCCTGTAAACACAGTCAATGTCCTGTAAGCACAGTCAATGTCCTGTAAACACAGTCAATGTCCTGTAAGCACAGTCAATGTCCTGTAAGAACAGTCAATGTCCTGTAAGCACAGTCAATGTCCTGTAAACACAGTCAATGTCCTGTAAGCACAGTCAATGTCCTGTAAACACAGTCAATGTCCTGTAAGCACAGTCAATGTCCCGTAAGCACAGTCAATGTCCTGTAAGCACAGTCAATGTCCTGTAAACACAGTCAATGTCCTGTAAACACAGTCAATGTCCTGTAAGCACAGTCAATGTCCTGTAAACACAGTCAATGTCCTTGTATCAACATTTTAACATGTATCAAAGTACACAGATTTATTCCCCAAATCCCCCTCCCCTGTTGACTGTTGTCGCTTGAACCCCTTAACTTACAGTATAAATGACAGCGAACTATGTTTACGCTATTACGCTATTACACGTGCCCCTCTCCGCTTCTTCTCCATCTCCTCATAAATTTTAATTTGACGCGAATATTGGGCCCATTCATTCAATGAGGGTGGGGATGCAGAGCCCCATTTTTTTACTTTAATAACTCTTGCGACCATCAAGCCACGCATCCACGCCAATCTAACCCGAGCTGGGATTGCCATTTCCGAATCGAGATATCCCAACAGCACCGTCCGGATATCAGGTTCGTATTGGTGGGAGACCTCTTTTTGAATAGCCAGAAAAACCTGTTCCCAGAACCTCCTCAACTTACTACATTCCCAAAGAGTATGTACATAATCTGCTTCGTGGCGTCTACATTTCGGGCAGCAGCACAATCGGTCCTTATTTCTAGCAAATTTTGCTTGAATCTTAGGCGTGTAGTAGAGTCGATGTATGATCTTGAATTGGATTAATCTATGCGCATTAGAGATTGGGATCTTTCTAATGTTTCTATAAATATGAGCCCATTGCAGTCGGGGGCATTGCAACTCTTGCTCCCACTTACATGGACTCTTAAATACCGTTATATCCGCCAATGACCTTCGGAGTTTAGAGTAAAGTTCGGAGATTTTTATATCTACTTCCCCCTGAACAAAACAGTAGCAAAAAATAAGTGGTGACGCACAGAGAAAAAGCCCTTATCCGTAGTGGTCTCATATGCGTGTTTTAAGCTTAGATACTTAATGAAATCTGGTGCAGTAATAACACTGCTATTATATATAAGTGTCCTGAAGACATAAGGTGGGACACCCGAACTATACCTTTATGGAGCCAATAGGTATGGTCTGTGATTTGAGGAATTCCTTCAGACCCCTGTTCTCCCACAGAGGGGTAAACCAAAAGGCATGAGACACTTCAAGAAGACTCTTAAGTTTATTCCAACCCTCTGTAGGGTCCAAGGAATCAGTAGTGACTTCCTCAAACCCAAGTGACCACATTCCAAAGAAGTGAAAATACTCTCTACATAATTACCTGTAACGTGTAAAAGATACTGTGCAAGTATTTACAGCATCGTCGGACTTGAGCACACAAAAAATAACCTTGAAGAAAGGGAATTGATAGTCCTCCCTCCGCTTCAGACAGCCACAGATACCTCTGTTTTATGCGCACCCTCTTCCGTCCCCAAATTAACTCATTCATTAAGGATTCCAATCTATAGAAAAAGACATCCGGTATCCAAATGGGGGAGGCACAAATCGGACACAGCACAATAGGTAAAATAATCATTTTTATTAGGGCTATTCGGTCAGTCTGAGCTAAAACAAATTTCTGCCAAACACTTATTTTCACCTTAATTTTATTTAGTACTGGGGCCAAGTTAAGGTCGTAAAACCAATTTATTGGGGTCCCTATCTTAATCCCCAAATAGTCCAAAGTATCATTAACAGAGAGAACCCGAAGCCCACTACCCGTATCTACGGCCTTGCGGTTAAGCGGGAGGAGCGATGACTTGGACCAGTTAATCAAATAACCAGATAACTTACCGAACTCCTCTATGGTTTCTACCACATAGGGAAGAATTTTCCATCCCTGGTCCAAGAATAAGATGACATCGTCTGCGTAAAGGCTTATTTTATAAAGGAGCGGGGAGAGGGGACACCCCTGTCTTATCCCACGGTACATTCTGACCGGCAAAGAGGTAACTCCATTGATACTAATACGTGCTGTTGGCTGTTCGTAAAGCATTTTTGTCATCCGCATAAATGCGTCCCCTAGACCAAAGTAGGTCATAGAACGCCATAAAAAAGCCCACTCCATCCAGTCAAATGCCTTTGCGGCATCTAAAGACAGGATGGAGCGGTCACCACTCTCCCCCAGTAATAGGATCAAATGGACCCTGTACAGGCTCGTCTGTATTTCTCTCCCTGGTATAAATCCTGCCTGGTTAGGATGTATCAAAGAGGCAATGACCCGCCCGAGACGATTCGCAAGTATTTTTGCAAAGATTTTATAATCTGTATTAAGGAGGGATATGGGTCTATATGACCCCCCCTCACATTCGTCCGTATCCTTTTTTAGTATCAGGATGATCACTGCCTCTCTAAATGAAGGCGGTAAGGAGCCAGATACACAGGATTCATTCTAACCTGTAATAAAATGGGGAGTAGCGAATTAGCACGGTATCTATATGACTCGAACGGTAAACCGTCCGGGCCTGGAGAAGAGTTATATTTCAACTCTTCCAACGAGATGGGGGAATTCAAAATTTCCCTATCCTGAGCCTCTACTTGGGGCAACCCCAATTGTTGTAAGAATTGGTCTATATCTCCCAACCTACAAGTAGTCTCTGTCTGATAGAGCTCAGCGTAAAACTTCTCAAACACCTCCCTGATCTGTTCTGGAGTCCTCACCCCTTTACCATTTGCGTCCCTAATCTCCGTATCGTTGTCAGATCTTTCTGATTAGCAACCAGACGTGCCAAAATCCTACCCGTTTTGCCCGATTCGCAAAATCGATTCTGTCCTTGAAAGATAAGCTTATGTTGAGCCGTTTTATACATGAGTGTCTTAAGCTGTAGATTGGCCTCCTTTAACTGCTCTACGTATTGGTCACTATAGTGGGATGCCACTGATCCTTGTAGGGAATTAATTTTTTGCATCAGCCCCGTCTCCTCTCGGCGGAGGTCAGATCTAAACTTATTAATTTTGGTAAAATATAGGCCCCTTATATGTGCCTTTAAGGCATCCCAGACATAATGTATATGTGTAGAGCCTACATTTAATTGCCAGAATTCCTGGATGTCTAAATCTATGTAGCGTTGCTCTGCTATTACATCCAACCAGTGCGAATTCAGTTTAAATAATCTACACGGACGTGAAGTTTCCGCCTCCCTGAACAAAATCAAAAATGGAGAATGATCAGAGACTCCATGAGGTCTCTAACTTGACAGGTGTCAGAAGATCCAAGAGACTGGCTGCACGTGATGTGATCTGACAGCCTCTTTTGGTTTCACTTATTTCAGTGTTGTTGCTGGTAATGACCACACCTCTTGTCTCAGGTGTAGCTTGATGGTCATTCCAACTCCCCTATTGAATCTGGCTTCACCCATCATGCTATGCAGTTGATAGCTCTATTCTGCTGGTGGATGAGTTGGTGCTTGGATCTCCATGGAGTTCCTGCTCATCCACGGACTATTCAAAGTTAAATGTCTTTTCCTATTTCTTGTTTGTGGTATTCCCCTATCTTTTGTATTAGGCCTGAGGGGGTCTCCTGTTCCTTCAGCCGGGAAGGAACAGGTCATCCGTTGTCCTGACACTAGCTCCAGGGCCCTATAGGGTGGGAAAGGGATTTAGGTTCCTGCATATGAACATTCCTACCATTGAGGTCTGTTCATACTGATGATAGTCAAGGTTATGATTAGGAACTCACTAGGTGGTGACCATTCCCCTTTCCCTAGTTTCCAGGCCTAGAACCTTTCCCCATCCTTCCTATGTTCATAGTAACATAGTACATAAGGCCGAAAAAAGACATTTGTCCATCCAGTTCGTCCTGTCATCCTGCAAGATGATCCAGAGGAAGGAAAAAAAAAAACTGTGAGGCAGAAGCCAATATTCCCCACTTAAGGGGAATAAAAAATTCCTTCCCGACTCCAATGAGACATCAGAATAACTCCCTGGATCAACGACCCATCTCTAGTAGCTATAACCTGTAATATTATTACACTCCAGAAATACATCCAGTCCCCTCTTGAATTCCTTTATTGTACTCACCATCACCACCTCCTCAGGCAGAGAGTCCATAGTCTCACTGCTCTTACAGTAAAGACTCCATAGTCTCACTGCTCTTACAGTAAAGAGTCCATAGTCTCACTGCTCTTACAGTACAGAGTCCATAGTCTCACTGCTCTTACAGTACAGAGTCCATAGTCTCACTGCTCTTACAGTAAAGAGTCCATAGTCTCACTGCTCTTACAGTAAAGAGTTCATAGTCTCACTGCTCTTACAGTATAGAGTCCATAGTCTCACTGCTCTTACAGTAAAGAGTCCATAGTCTCACTGCTCTTACAGTAAAGAGTCCATAGTCTCACCGCTCTTACAGTATAGAGTCCATAGTCTCACTGCTCTTACAGTATATAGTCCATAGTCTCACTGCTCTTACAGTATAGAGTCCATAGTCTCACTGCTCTTACAGTATAGAGTCCATAGTCTCACTGCTCTTACAGTAAAGAGTCCATAGTCTCACTGCTATTACAGTATAGAGTCCATAGTCTCACATCTCTTACAGTAAAGAGTCCATAGTCTCACTGCTCTTACAGTATAGAGTCCATAGTCTCACTGCTCTTACAGTAAAGAGTCCATAGTCTCACTGCTATTACAGTATAGAGTCCATAGTCTCACATCTCTTACAGTAAAGAGTCCATAGTCTCACTGCTCTTACAGTATAGAGTCCATAGTCTCACTGCTCTTACAGTATAGAGTCCATAGTCTCACTGCTCTTACAGTAAAGAGTCCATAGTCTCACTGCTCTTACAGTATAGAGTCCATAGTCTCACTGCTCTTACAGTAAAGAGTCCATAGTCTCACTGCTCTTACAGTATAGAGTCCATAGTCTCACTGCTCTTACAGTAAAGAGTCCATAGTCTCACTGCTCTTACAGTAAAGAGTGCATAGTCTCACTGCTCTTACAGTATAGAGTCCATAGTCTCACTGCTCTTACAGTAAAGTAAAGAGTCCCATAGAATTACTGCTCTTACAGTATAGAGTCCATAGTGTCACTGCTCTTACAGTATAGAGTCCATAGTCTCACTGCTCTCACAGTATAGAGTCCATAGTCTCACTGCTCTTACAGTAAACAGTCCATAGTCTCACTGCTCTTACAGTATATAGTCCATAGTCTTACTGCTCTTACAGTAAAGAGTCCATAGTCTCACTGCTCTTACAGTATAGAGTCCATAGTCTTACTGCTCTTACAGTTAAGAGTCCATAGTCTCACTGCTCTTAGAGTAAAGAGTCCATAGTCTCACTGCTCTTACAGTATAGAGTCCATAGTCTCACTGCTCTTAAAGTAAAGAGTCCATAGTCTCACTGCTCTTACAGTTAAGAGTCCATAGTCTCACTGCTCTTACAGTAAAGAGTCTATAGTCTCACTGCTCTTACAGTAAAGAGTCCATAGTCTCACTGCTCTTAAAGTAAAGAGTCCATAGTCTCACTGCTCTTACAGTAAAGAATCCAAAGTCTAACTGCTCTTACAGTATAGAGTCAATAGTCTCACTGCTCTTACAGTATAGAGTCCATAGTCTCACTGCTCTTACAGTAAAGAGTCCATAGTCTCACTGCTCTTACAGTAAATAATCCAAAGTCTAACTGCTCTTACAGTATAGAGTCCATAGTCTCACTGCTCTTACAGTATAGAGTCCATAGTCTCACTGCTCTTACAGTATAGAGTCCATAGTCTCACTGCTCTTACAGTAAATAGTCCATAGTCTCGCTGCTCTTACAGTGAAGAGTCCATAGTCTCACTGCTCTTACAGTATAGAGTCCATAGTCTCACTGCTCTTACAGTAAAGAGTCCATAGTCTCACTGCTCTTACAGTAAAGAGTCCATAGTCTCACTGCTCTTACAGTTAAGAGTCCATAGTCTCACTGGTCTTACAGTATAGAGTCCATAGTCTCACTGCTCTTACAGTGAAGAGTCCATAATCTCACTGCTCTTACAGTTAAGAGTCCATAGTCTCACTGCTCTTACAGTAAATAGTCCATAGTCTCGCTGCTCTTACAGTAAAGAATCCAAAGTCTAACTGCTCTTACAGTAAAGAGTCCATAGTCTCACTGCTCTTACAGTATAGAGTCCATAGTCTCACTGCTCTTACAGTATAGAGTCCATAGTCTCACTGCTCTTACAGTAAAGAGTCCATAGTCTCACTGCTCTTACAGTAAAGAGTCCATAGTCTCACTGCTCTTACAGTTAAGAGTCCATAGTCTCACTGCTCTTACAGTAAATAGTCCATAGTCTCACTGCTCTTACAGTAAAGAGTCCATAGTCTCACTGCTCTTACAGTATAGAGTCCATAGTCTCACTGCTCTTACAGTAAAGAGTCCATAGTCTCACTGCTCTTACAGTAAAGAGTCCATAGTCTCACTGCTCTTACAGTATAGAGTCCATAGTCTCACTGCTCTTACAGTAAAGAGTCCATAGTCTCACTGCTCTTACAGTAAAGAGTCCATAGTCTCACTGCTCTTACAGTAAAGAGTCCATAGTCTCACTGCTCTTACAGTAAATAGTCCATAGTCTCACTGCTCTTACAGTATAGAGTCCATAGTCTCACTGCTCTTACAGTAAAGAGTCCATAGTCTCACTGCTCTTACAGTATAGAGTCCATAGTCTCACTGCTCTTACAGTATAGAGTCCATAGTCTCACTGCTCTTACAGTAAAGAGTCCATAGTCTCACTGCTCTTACAGTAAAGAGTCCATAGTCTCACTGCTCTTACAGTATAAGAGTCCATAGTCTCACTGCTCTTACAGTAAATAGTCCATAGTCTCACTGCTCTTACAGTAAAGAGTCCATAGTCTCACTGCTCTTACAGTATAGAGTCCATAGTCTCACTGCTCTTACAGTATAGAGTCCATAGTCTCACTGCTCTTACAGTAAAGAGTCCATAGTCTCACTGCTCTTACAGTAAAGAGTCCATAGTCTCACTGTTCTTACAGTATGGAGTCCATAGTCTCACTGCTCTTACAGTAAAGAGTCTATAGTCTCACTGCTCTTACAGTAAAGAGTCCATAGTCTTACTGCTCTTACAGTTAATAGTCCATAGTCTCGCTGCTCTTACAGTAAATAGTCCATAGTCTCGCTGCTCTTACAGTGAAGAGTCCATAGTCTCACTGCTCTTACAGTAAAGAGTCCATAGTCTCGCTGCTCTTACAGTGAAGAGTCCATAGGCTCACTGCTCTTACTGTAAATAGTTCATAGTCTCGTTGCTCTTACAGTAAATAGTCCATAGTCTCACTGCTCTTACAGTAAAGAGTCCATAGTCTCACTGCTCTTACAGTTAAGAGTCCATAGTCTCACTGCTCTTACAGTAAATAGTCCATAGTCTCACTGCTCTTACAGTAAAGAGTCCATAGTCTCACTGCTCTTATAGTAATGAGTCCATAGTCTCACTGTTCTTACAGTATAGAGTCTATAGTCTCACTGCTCTTACAGTAAAGAGTCCATAGTCTCACTGCTCTTACAGTATAGAGTCCATAGTCTTACATCTCTTACTGTAAAGAGTCCATAGTCTCACTGCTCTTACAGTTAATAGTCCATAGTCTCACTGCTCTTACAGTAAAGAGTCCATAGTCTCACATCTCTTACAGTAAAGAGTCCATAGTCTCACTGCTCTTACACTATAGAGTCCATAGTCTCACTGCTCTTACAGTAAAGAGTCCATAGTCTCACTGCTCTTACAGTATAGAGTCCATAGTCTCACTGCTCTTACAGTAAAGAGTCCATAGTCTCACTGCTCTTACAGTATAGAGTCCATAGTCTCACTGCTCTTACAGTAAAGAGTCCATAGTCTCACTGCTCTTACAGTATAGAGTCCATAGTCTCACTGCTCTTACAGTAAAGAGTCCATAGTCTCACTGCTCTTACAGTAAAGAGTCCATAGTCTCACTGCTCTTACAGTAAAGAGTCCATAGTCTCACTGCTCTTACAGTAAAGAGTCCATAGTCTCACTGCTCTTACAGTATAGAGTCCATAGTCTCACTGCTCTTACAGTAAAGAGTCCATAGTCTCACTGCTCTTACAGTATAGAGTCCATAGTCTCACTGCTCTTACAGTATAGAGTCCATAGTCTCACTGCTCTTACAGTATAGAGTCCATAGTCTCACTGCTCTTACAGTAAAGAGTCCATAGTCTCACTGCTCTTACAGTAAAGAGTCCATAGTCTCACTGCTCTTACAGTATAGAGTCCATAGTCTCACTGCTCTTACAGTAAAGAGTCCATAGTCTCACTGCTCTTACAGTAAAGAGTCCATAGTCTCACTGCTCTTACAGTAAAGAGTCCATAGTCTCACTGCTCTTACAGTAAAGAGTCCATAGTCTCACTGCTCTTACAGTAAAGAGTCCATAGTCTCACTGCTCTTACAGTAAAGAGTCCATAGTCTCACTGCTCTTACAGTATAGAGTCCATAGTCTCACTGCTCTTACAGTAAAGAGTCCATAGTCTCACTGCTCTTACAGTAAAGAGTCCATAGTCTCACTGCTCTTACAGTAAAGAGTCCATAGTCTCACTGCTCTTACAGTAAAGAGTCCATAGTCTCACTGCTCTTACAGTTAAGAGTCCATAGTCTCACTGCTCTTACAGTAAATAGTCCATAGTCTCGCTGCTCTTACAGTAAAGAATCCAAAGTCTATCTGCTCTTACAGTATAGAGTCCATAGTCTCACTGCTCTTACAGTAAAGAGTCCATAGTCTCACTGCTCTTACAGTAAAGAGTCCATAGTCTCACTGCTCTTACAGTAAAGAGTCCATAGTCTCACTGCTCTTACAGTTAAGAGTCCATAGTCTCACTGCTCTTACAGTAAAGAGTCCATAGTCTCACTGCTCTTACAGTAAAGAGTCCATAGTCTCACTGCTCTTACAGTATAGAGTCCATAGTCTCACTGCTCTTACAGTAAAGAGTCCATAGTCTCACTGCTCTTACAGTATAGAGTCCATAGTCTCACTGCTCTTACAGTAAAGAGTCCATAGTCTCACTGCTCTTACAGTATAGAGTCCATAGTCTCACTGCTCTTACAGTAAAGAGTCCATAGTCTCACTGCTCTTACAGTAAAGAGTCCATAGTCTCACTGCTCTTACAGTAAAGAGTCCATAGTCTCACTGCTCTTACAGTATAGAGTCCATAGTCTCACTGCTCTTACAGTATAGAGTCCATAGTCTCACTGCTCTTACAGTAAAGAGTCCATAGTCTCACTGCTCTTACAGTATAGAGTCCATAGTCTCACTGCTCTTACAGTAAAGAGTCCATAGTCTCACTGCTCTTACAGTATAGAGTCCATAGTCTCACTGCTCTTACAGTAAAGAGTCCATAGTCTCACTGCTCTTACAGTAAAGAGTCCATAGTCTCACTGCTCTTACAGTAAAGAGTCCATAGTCTCACTGCTCTTACAGTAAAGAGTCCATAGTCTCACTGCTCTTACAGTAAAGAGTCCATAGTCTCACTGCTCTTACAGTAAAGAGTCCATAGTCTCACTGCTCTTACAGTAAAGAGTCCATAGTCTCACTGCTCTTACAGTAAAGAGTCCATAGTCTCACTGCTCTTACAGTAAAGAGTCCATAGTCTCACTGCTCTTACAGTAAAGAGTCCATAGTCTCACTGCTCTTACAGTATAGAGTCCATAGTCTCACTGCTCTTACAGTATAGAGTCCATAGTCTCACTGCTCTTACAGTAAAGAGTCCATAGTCTCACTGCTCTTACAGTAAAGAGTCCATAGTCTCACTGCTCTTACAGTATAGAGTCCATAGTCTCACTGCTCTTACAGTAAAGAGTCCATAGTCTCACTGCTCTTACAGTATAGAGTCCATAGTCTCACTGCTCTTACAGTAAAGAGTCCATAGTCTCACTGCTCTTACAGTATAGAGTCCATAGTCTCACTGCTCTTACAGTAAAGAGTCCATAGTCTCACATGCTCTTACAGTAAAGAGTCCATAGTCTCACTGCTCTTACAGTATAGAGTCCATAGTCTCACTGCTCTTACAGTAAAGAGTCCATAGTCTCACTGCTCTTACAGTATAGAGTCCATAGTCTCACTGCTCTTACAGTAAAGAGTCCATAGTCTCACTGCTCTTACAGTAAAGAGTCCATAGTCTCACTGGCTCCTACAGTAAAGAGTCCATAGTCTCACTGCTCTTACAGTATAGAGTCCATAGTCTCACTGCTCTTACAGTAAAGAGTCCATAGTCTCACTGCTCTTACAGTAAATAGTCCATAGTCTCGCTGCTCTTACAGTAAAGAATCCAACGTCTAACTGCTCTTACAGTATAGAGTCCATAGTCTCATTTCTCTTACAGTGAAGAGTCTATAGTCTCACTGCTCTTACAGTAAATAGTCCATAGTCTTACTGCTCTTACAGTAAAGAGTCCATAGTCTCACTGCTCTTACAGTAAACAGTCCATAGTCTCACTGCTCTTACAGTAAAGAGTCCATAGTCTCACAGCTCTTACAGTAAAGAGTCCATAGTATCACTGCTATTACAGTATAGAGCCCATAGTCTCACAGCTCTTACAGTAAAGAGTCCATAGTCTCACTGCTCTTACAGTAAAGAGTCCATAGTCTCACTGCTCTTACAGTAAAGAGTCCATAGTCTCACTGCTCTTACATTGAAGAGTCCATAGTCTCACTGCTCTTACAGTTAAGAGTCCATAGTCTCACTGCTCTTACAGTAAATAGTCCATAGTCTCGCTGCTCTTACAGAAAAGAATCCAAAGTCTATCTGCTCTTACAGTATAGAGTCCATAGTCTCACTTCTCTTACAGTAAAGAGTCCATAGTCTCACAGCTCTTACAGTATAGAGTCCATAGTCTCACTGCTCTTACAGTAAAGAGTCCATAGTCTCACTGCTCTTACAGTAAACAGTCCATAGTCTCACTGCTCTTACAGTAAAGAGTCCATAGTCTCACAGCTCTTACAGTAAAGAGTCCATAGTATCACTGCTATTACAGTATAGAGCCCATAGTCTCACTGCTCTTACAGTAAAGAGTCCATAGTCTCACTGCTCTTACAGTAAAGAGTCCATAGTCTCACTGCTCTTACAGTAAAGAGTCCATAGTCTCACTGCTCTTACATTGAAGAGTCCATAGTCTCACTGCTCTTACAGTAAAGAGTCCATAGTCTCACTGCTCTTACAGTAAAGAGTCCATAGTCTCACTGCTCTTACAGTATAGAGTCCATAGTCTCACTGCTCTTACAGTAAAGAGTCCATAGTCTCACTGCTCTTACAGTAAAGAGTCCATAGTCTCACTGCTCTTACAGTATAGAGTCCATAGTCTCACTGCTCTTACAGTATAAGAGTCCATAGTCTCACTGCTCTTACAGTATAGAGTCCATAGTCTCACTGCTCTTACAGTAAAGAGTCCATAGTCTCACAGCTCGTACAGTAAAGAGTCCATAGTCTCACTGCTCTTACAGTAAAGAGTCCATAGTCTCACTGCTCTTACAGTAAAGAGTCCATAGTCTCACTGCTCTTACAGTAAACGGTCCATAGTCTCACTGCTCTTACAGTAAAGAGTCCATAGTCTCCCTGCTCTTACAGTAAATAATCCACAGTATCACTGATCTTACAGTACAGAGTCCATAGTCTCACTGCTCTTACAGTATAGAGTCCATAGTCTCCCTGCTCTTACAGTAAATAATCCACAGTATCACTGATCTTACAGTACAGAGTCCATAGTCTCACTGCTCTTACAGTATAGAGTCCATAGTCTCACTGCTCTTACAGTATAGAGTCCATAGTCTCACTGCTGTTACAGTAAAGAGTCCATATTCTCACTGCTCTTACAGTATAGAGTCCATAGTCTCACTGCTGTTACAGTAAAGAGTCCATATTCTCCCTGCTCTTACAGTAAAGAGTCCATAGTCTCACTGCTCTTACAGGATAGAGTCCATAGTCTCACTGCTCTTACAGTAGAGAGTCCATAGTCTCACTGCTCTTACAGTAAAGAGTCCATAGTCTCACTGCTCTTACAGTAAAGAGTCCATAGTCTCACTGCTCCTACAGTATAGAGTCCATAGTCTCAATGCTATTACAGTAAAGAGTCCAGTCTCACTGCTCTTACAGTAAAGAGTCCATAGTCTCACTGCTCTTACAGTAAAGAGTCCATAGTCTCACTGCTCTTACAGTATAGAGTCCATAGTCTTACCGCTCTTACAGTAAAGAGTCCATAGTCTCACTGCTCTTACAGTAAAGAGTCCATAGTCTCACTGCTCTTACAGTAAAGAGTACATAGTCTCACTGCTCCTACAGTATAGAGTCCATAGTCTCAATGCTCTTACAGTATAGAGTCCATAGTCTCACTGCTCTTACAGTATAGAGTCCATAGTCTCACTGCTCTTACAGTATAGAGTCCATAGTCTCACTGCTCTTACAGTATAGAGTCCATAGTCTCACTGCTCTTACAGTAAAGAGTCCATAGTCTCACTGCTCTTACAGTAAAGAGTCCATAGTCTCACTGCTCTTACAGTAAAGAGTCCATAGTCTCACTGCTCTTACAGTAAAGAGTCCATAGTGTCACTGCTCTTACAGTACAGAGTTCATAGTCTCACTGCTCTTACAGTAAAGAGTCCATAGTCTCACTGCTCTTACAGTAAAGAGTCCATATTCTCCCTGCTCTTACAGTATAGAGTCCATAGTCTCACTGTTCTTACAGTAAAGAGTCCATAGTCTCACTCCTCTTACAGTAAAGAGTCCATAGTCTCACTGCTCTTACAGTACAGAGTCCATAGTTTTACTGCTCTTACAGTATAGAGTTCCTAGTCTTACTGCTCTTACAGTACAGAGTCCATAGTCTCACTGCTCTTACAGTAAAGAGTCCATAGTCTCACCGCTCTTACAGTAAAGAGTCCATAGTCTCACTGCTCTTACAGTAAAGAGTCCATAGTCTCACTGCTCTTACAGTAAAGAGTCCGTAGTCTCACTGCTCTTACAGTAAAGAGTCCGTAGTCTCACTGCTCTTACAGTATAGAGTCCATAGTCTCACTGCTCTTACAGTATATAGTCCATAGTCTCACTGCTCTTACAGTAAAGAGTCCATAGTCTCACTGCTCTTACAGTAAAGAGTCCATAGTCTCACTGCTCTTACAGTATAGAGTCCATAGTCTCACTGCTCTTACAGTAAAGAGTCCATAGTCTCACTGCTCTTACAGTGAAGAGTCCATAGTCTCACTGCTCTTACAGTAAAGAGTCCATAGTCTCACTGCTCTTACAGTATAGAGTCCACAGTCTCACTGCTCTTACAGTATAGAGTCCATAGTCTCACTGCTCTTACAGTATAGAGTCCACAGTCTCACTGCTCTTACAGTAAAGAGTCCATAGTCTCACTGCTCTTACAGTAAAGAGTCCATAGTCTCACTGCTCTTACAGTAAAGAGTCCATAGTCTCACTGCTCTTACAGTAAAGAGTCCATAGTCTCACTGCTCTTACAGTATAGAGTCCACAGTCTCACTGCTCTTACAGTATAGAGTCCATAGTCTCACTGCTCTTACAGTAAAGAGTCCATAGTCTCTCTGCTCTTACAGTATAGAGTCCATAGTCTCACTGCTCTTACAGTAAAGAGTCCATAGTCTCACCGCTCTTACAGTATAGAGTCCATAGTCTCACTGCTCTTACAGTATAGAGTCCATAGTCTCACTGCTCTTACAGTAAAGAGTCTATAGTCTCACTGCTCTTACAGTATAGAGTCCATAGTCTCACCGCTCTTACAGTATAGAGTCCATAGTCTCACTGCTCTTACAGTAGAGAGTCCATAGTCTCACTGCTCTTACAGTAAAGAGTCCATAGTCTCACTGCTCTTACAGTAAGGAGTCCATAGTCTCACTGCTCTTACAGTAAAGAGTCCATAGTCTCACTGCTCTTACAGTATAGAGTCCATAGTCTCACTGCTCTTACAGAATAGAGTCCATAGTCTCACTGCTCTTACAGTAAAGAGTCCATAGTCTCACCGCTCTTACAGTATAGAGTCCATAGTCTCACTGCTCTTACAGTATAGAGTCCATAGTCTCACCGCTCTTACAGTATAGAGTCCATAGTCTCACTGCTCTTACAGTAAAGAGTCCATAGTCTCACTGCTCTTACAGTAAAGAGTCCATAGTCTCACTGCTCTTACAGTAAAGAGTCCATAGTCTCACTGCTCTTACAGTGAAGAATCCTCTTCTATGTTTGTGTAGAAACCTTCTTTCCTCCAGACTCAGAGGATGTCCCCTCGTCACAGTCACAGTCCTGGGGATAAATAGATGATGGGAGTGATCTCTGTACTGACCCCTGATATATTTATACATAGTTATTAGATCTCCCCTCAGTCGTCTTTTTTCTAAAGTGAATAACCCTAATTTTGATAATCTTTCAGGGTCCTGTAGTTGCCCCATTCCAGTTATTACTTTAGTTGCCCTCCTCTGAACCCTCTCCAGCTCTGCTATGTCTGCCTTGTTCTCAGGAGCCCAGAACTGCACACAGTCCTCCATGTGTGGTCTGACCAGTGCTGTGTACAGTGGTTGGACTATGTTCTCTGTTGCAAACCTCGCCACTTACAGAATGTCTTTGTATATTTCTTGCTTTTACTGTAATCTTATTGCCTGTGTGGTCTGCTACAGGATTTTGGAAGTGCCAGCTACACGACCTCAGCCCGGCCGACTAAGTACCCCTGCTGGCAGGTAGATTATCAGGCCGCGCCGCAGAGGCATACCGGACCGTCCCAGACGAAGACATCATGAATTATCCTAAAGTCAAACAAGCCATCCTAGCACGGTATGCCATTACCTCTGAGGCATACCGACTCAAATTCCGGGACATCAAGAAACAAACAAAAGACTCACACACCGAATGGGCACACCGACTACAGCGAGCCGCCAAGGGGTGGATGGAAGCCACACGGGTCACCACTATGGAAGAGATGTTCCAGTTAATAGTACTGGAGCAGTTTTTCAATGGACTAACCACAGAACTGCAAAATTGGGTACGAGATCGCAAACCCCGTACCCTACCAGAGGCAGCCAAGCTAGCTGACGAGTTTCAAGACACCAGGCGAGACCAACGCACACCACACCGGACCACGTATGGATCTACCACCCCTCTGCCAGCAGTGACTACTTTGGCTCCCCCACGACCAGCCGTGAGCCACAACCAATACCATCCTAGGAACAATACCCGACCACCGATCCGCTGCCACACCTGCCACCAACAGGGACACATCCAGAGACTGCCCACGTAACCGATCTCGCCAGAACTGGAACCACCAGGGTCCTCCTCCCTCCAATCGGGCCGCAGTACACTGCTGCCAAAGAGAATCTGTGCTCCCAACATCCTCAGTTACCTCAGTAGAAGAATCTCTGGGGACCTTACACGAGGTAAACCCCATACAAGCCGCCTCCGGCAACCGGCAGGGGCACCGCCAGGTGGTACACATGGAGGGGAAGTGTATACAAGGATTACGTGACTCTGGGGCCACGTTAACCCTGGTCCGAAATAATTTGGTGCCTAAGCACACCCTCACTGGAGACTGTGTAGCTGTACGGGTGGCAGGGGGAGCAATTTACAAAGTTCCCACTGCCAAGGTGCATTTGAATTGGGGGGCAGGGCATGGAAATGTGGAGGTGGGAATTATGCAGGATTTGCCCGCTGATGTTATTTTGGGCAACGACTTGGGGGAGCTCACCTCTGCTTTCATCCCTCAACCAACTATCCAAGAGGCCTACCCGGTTGTTACCCGGCAGCAAGCACGCACCACGGCTCCTTCCGATCACCCTGAGGCTCAGGTAAACAATATGCCACACACCCCTCCTATTCTCCCCTGGGATGCCCCCCTGGAATTTGGCAGTGAGGTGGCCCGAGATCCCTCCCTGCAGGTATATAAAGATAGGATAAGCAAGGACCAAGGAGGGTTGGAGGGAGAGCGATATGCTTGGGACAAAGGTCTCATATACCGCTATTCAGAGAAGGTAGTAGCAGGGTCCATACCCGTGCCCACTAAGCGGTTAGTGGTACCCCGAAAGTATAGACGAGAGTTGCTGCGTATCGCGCACAATATACGGTATTTTTCGCCCTATGAGACTTACCAACCCATAAGATGCACCTAGGTTTTTAAGGAGGAAAATAAGAAAAAAACATTTTTGAACCAAAAGGTGTGCTTTTGGTGGGTTTTGAACTAATGGTCACCTGTGCATGACACTGTTATGGGGGATCTGTGGGTGACACTGTTATGGGGGATCTGTGGATGACACTGTTATGGGGGATCTGTGGATGTCACTGTTATGGGGGATCTGTGGATGACACTGTTATAGGGGATCTGTGGATGGCACTGTTATGGGGGATCTGTGGATGGCACTGTTATGGGGGATCTGTGGATAACACTGTTATGGGGGATCTGTGGATGACACTGTTATGAGGGATCTGTGGATGACACTGTTATGGGGGATCTGTGGATGACACTGTTATGGGGGATCTGTGAATGACACTGTTATGGGGGATCTGTGGATGTCACTGTTATGGGGGTCTGTGGCTGACACTGTTATGGGGGATCTGTGGATGACACTGTTATGGGGGATCTGTGGATGTCACTGTTATGGGGGATCTGTGGATGACACTGTTATGGGGGATCTGTGGGTGACACTGTTATGGGAGCACTGTGGATGGCACTGTTATGGGGGATCTGTGGATGACACTGTTATGTGGGATCTGTGGATGACACTGTTATGGGGGATCTGTGGATGACACTGTTATGGGGGATCTGTGAATGACACTGTTATGGGGCATCTGTGGGTGACACTGTTATGGGGGATCTGTGGATGACACTGTTATAGGGGATCTGTGGATGACACTTATGGGGGATCTGTGGATGTCACTGTTATGGAGGATTTGTGGATGTCACTGTTATGGGGGATCTGTGGATGACACTGTTATGGGGGATCTGTGGATGACACTGTTATGGGGGATCAGTAGATGACACTGTTATGGGGGATCTGTGGATGTCACTGTTATGGGGGATCTGTGGATGACACTGTTATGGGGATCTGTGGATGACACTGTTATGGGGATCTGTGGATGACACTGTTATGGGGGATCTGTGGATGTCACTGTTATGGGGGATCTGTGGATGTCACTGTTATGGGGGATCTGTGGATGTCACTGTTATGGGGGATCTGTGGATGACACTGTTATGGGGGATCTGTGGATGTCACTGTTATGGGGGATCTGTGGATGACACTGTTATGGGGGATCTGTGGATGACACTGTTATGGGGGATCTGTGGATGACACTGTTATGGGGATCTGTGGATGACACTGTTATGGGGGATCTGTGGATGTCCCTGTTATGGAGGATTTGTGGATGTCACTGTTATGGGGGATCTGTGGATGACACTGTTATGGGGGATCTGTGGATGACACTGTTATGGAGGATCTGTAGATGGCACTGTAATGGGGGATCTGTGGATGACACTGTAATGGGGGATCTGTGGATAGACTGTAATGGGGGATCTGTGGAGGTCACTGTTATGGGGGGATCTGTGGATGACACACTGTTATGGGGGATCTGTGGATGACACTGTTATGGGGGATCTGTGGATGTCACTGTTATGGGGATCTGTGGATGGCACTGTTATGGGGGATCTGTGGATGGCACTGTTATGGGGGATCTGTGGATGACACTGTTATGGGGGATCTGTGGATGACACTGGTATGGGGGATCTGTGGATGTCACTGTTATGGGGGATCTGTGGATGACACTGTTATGGGGGATCTGTGGATGACACTGTTATAGGGGATCTGTAAATTACACTGTTATGGGGGATCTGTGGATGACACTGTTATGGGGTATCTGTGGATGTCACTGTTATGGGGGATCTGTGGATGACACTGTTATGAGGGATCTGTGGATGATCACTGTTATCGGGGATACTGTGGATGACACTGTTATGGAGGATCTGTGGATGTCACTGTTATGGAGAGGATCTGTGGATGACACTGTTATAGGAGGGATCTGTGAGATGACACTGTTATAGGAGGGATCTGTGGATGACACTGTTATAGGAGGTGGATTTGTGGATGACACTGCTATGGCGGGATCTGTGAATGACACTGTTATGGGGGATCTGTAAATGACACTGTTATGGGGGATCTGTGGATGACACTGTTAGGGGGATCTGTGGATGACACTGTTATGGGGGGATCTGTGGATGACACTACTATGAGGGATCTTTGGATGACACTACTATGGGGGATCTGTGGATGACACTTGTATGGGGATGGGGATCTGTGGATGACACTGTTATGGGGACGGGGATCTGTGAATGACACTGTTATGGGGAGGGGGATCTGTGGATGACCCTTTTATGGGGAGGGGGATCTCTGAATGACACTGTTAAGGGAGGGGGATCTGTGGATGACACTGTTATAGGGAGGTGGATTTGTGGATGACACTGCTATGGCGGGATCTGTGAATGACACTGTTATGGGGGATCTGTGGATGACACTGTTATGGGGGATCTGTGGATGACACTGCTATTGCGGGATCTGTGGATGACACTGTTATGGGGGGATCTGTGGATGACACTGTTATGGGGGATCTGTGGATGACACTATTATGGGGGATCTGTGGATGGCACACTGTTATGGGGGATCTGTGGATGACACTGTTTTGGGGGGATCTGTGGATGACACTGTTATGGGGGGATTTGTGGATGACACTACTATGAAGGATCTATGGATGACACTACTGTGCGGGATCTGTGGATGACACTGTTATGGGGAGGGGGATCTGTGAATGACACTGTTATAGGGAAGGGGATCTGTGAATGACACTGTTATAGGGAGGTGGATCTGTGGATGACACTGTTATGGGGGATCTGTGGATGACACTGTTATGGGGGATCTGTGGATGACACTACTATGAAGGATCTATGGATGACACTACTGTGGGGGATCTGTGGATGACACTGTTATGGGGAGGGGGATCTGTGAATGACCCTGTTATGGTGAGAGGGATCTGTGAATGACACTGTTATAGGGAGGGGGATCTGTGAATCACACTGTTATAGGGAGGTGGATGTTATGGGGACTGTTATGGGGGATCTGTGAATGAAACAGTATTATGGGGGATCTGTGGATGACACCAGGGCTCGAGTCCAGGGGGAACGGGTGGGAACGGCGTTCCTGCACTTTTTTCACAGCAGGAACGCCGTTCCCACTAAGGGCAAAATGACCAGGAAGCGGTGAAGACTTTGTACTCACCGCTTCCTGGTTATCGGCTGTCGGCTGTCAGGGCTGCGCACAGTGTGAGGCGCTCTGTGACCTCACGCTGTGCGCAGCCTTCACAGCACAGCCGAGAACCAGGAAGAGAGGAGCGGCGGCGTCCAGGAGCAGGAGAGGGTAAGTGTTTTTTTTGTTTTAGATTTTATGGCTGGTGAGAGGCACTGACTGGGGGCTGATGGAGGGGGTCACTGGGGGCTGATGGAGGGAGCACTGGTGGCTGATGGAGGGGTCACTGGTGGCTGATGGAGGGGTCACTGGGGGCTGATGGAGGGGTCACTGGTGGCTGATGAAGAGGGCACTGGTGGCTGATGGAGGGGTCACTGGGGGCTGATGAAGGGGGCACTGGGGGCTGATTGACTGGTCACTGGGGGCTGGTGGAGAGGCACTGGGGGCTAATAGAGAGGCACTGGGGGCTGATGGAGGGGGTCACTAAGGGCTGATGGAGGGGGCACTGGTGGCTGATGGAGGGGTTACTGGTGGCTGATGGAGGGGTCACTGGTGGCTGATGGAGGGGTCACTGGTGGCTGATGGAGGGGTCACTGGTGGCTGATGGAGGGGTCACTGGGGGCTGATGGAGGGGTCACTGGGGGCTGATGGAGGGGTCACTGGGGGCTGATGGAGGGGTCACTGGGGGCTGATGGAGGGGTCACTGGTGGCTGATGAAGAGGGCACTGGTGGCTGATGGAGGGGTCACTGGGGGCTGATGAAGGGGGCACTGGGGGCTGATGGAGGGGTCACTGGTGGCTGATGAAGAGGGCACTGGTGGCTGGTGGAGAGGCACTGGGGGCTAATAGAGAGGCACTGGGGGCTGATGGAGGGGTCACTAAGGGCTGATGGAGGGCACTGGGGGCTGATGGAGGGGGCACTGGGGGCTGATGGAGGGGGCACTGGGGGCTGATGGAGGGGGCACTGGGGGCTGATGGAGGGGGCACTGGGGGCTGATGGAGGGGGCACTGGGGGCTGATGGAGGGGGCACTGGGGCTGATGGAGGGGCACTGGGGCTGATGGAGGGGCACTGGGGGCTGGTGGGGAGGCACTGGGGGCTGGTGGAGAGGCACTGGGGGCTGGTGGAGAGGCACTGGGGGCTGGTGGAGAGGTCTTATCTGAGGTCTGATTGGGGGTCATTCATATTGGGGTCTGAGCTGAGGTGTGATCTGGGGTCTTATTAACATTGGGCATCTTATTGGGGCTGTTAGCTGAGGTATGATTAACATTGGGGGTCTGATTGGTGGTCTGACCTGAGGTGTAATAAAAAATATTTTTTTCCTATTGTCCCCCTCTAAAACCTAGGTGCATCTTATAGGGCGAAAAATATGGTGCTTGCTCCTCCTCCTGACCTCCCCTGCCATTTGCGTACGCCGCGCGCCGTGACGTTACACGGAGGCACTTGGGTGAGTTCCCACACTTTTTTTCCCAGGACTTGACCCCTGGATGACACTATTATGGGGGCACTGTGGATGACACTGTTATGGGGGATCTGTGGATGACACTGTTATGGGGGATCTGTGGATGATACTGCTATGGGGGATCTGTGGATGACACTGTTATGGGGGATCTGTGGATGACACTGTTATGGGGGATCTGTGGATGTCACTGTTATGGGGATCTGTGGATGACACTGTTATGGGGGATCTGTGGATGTCACTGTTATGGGGGGATCTGTGGATGACACTGTTATGGGGGATCTGTGGATGACACTGTTATGGGGGATCTGTGGATGACACTGTTATGGGGGATCTGTGGATGACACTGTTATGGGGGATCTGTGGATGACACTGTTATGGGGGATCTGTGGATGTCACTGTTATGAGGATCTGTGGATGACACTGTTATGGGGGATCTGTGGATGACACTGTTAGGGGGATCTGTGGATGACACTGTTATGGGGGGATCTGTGGATGACACTAGTATGAGGGATCTTTGGATGACACTACTATGGGGGATCTGTGGATGACACTTTTATGGGGATGGGGATCTGTGGATGACACTGTTATGGGGAGGGGGATCTGTGAATGACACTGTTTTGGGGAGGGGGATCTGTGAATGACACTGTTATTGGGGATCTGTGGATGACACTGGAGCTGGTTCTGCGTGGTTGTTACGGAATATTTTATCCATAAAGGCGACAATGTGTTCTCTCATTTCAGGCTTGCTGTTCATGTTACGCTGAAGAGAGTTAAATCTGGATAGCGCTTGCTCACGATTGTTCGGGAGTCTTACCCAGTTAGGAAGGGTAATGGAGAAACCCAGTGATTGGTTGCATCTTTAAAGAACTCACTGTCCATTATCTTGACAAACTCTCTGTCCTCTACTGACAAGGCTACCTTATCGTCATCCTTGGTTTTGTGAAGGACTGATCTTCCCAAGTCGTCAGCAAAGAGGGGAGAAATTATATCAGGTGGTTGTATGAGGTCTGAAGACTTCTCTTTTACTTCGTAGTGATGAGGACACGGCTTAATGCAAGTTGTGCGTCCATCTCTACGCACGTAGGTTTTGAAGGAGTCAATTCTTGGTTGATCCAAGCATACATTTCCTATGACTACCCATCCCAAGTCCAGCCTCTGGGCATATGGCATGTAGTCAGGACCATTACATTGTTGACGCACCTTGTGAACCCTTAGATTGTCTCTGCCAAGCAGAAGTAGAATCTCTGCATTGTTGTCCATAGGTGGGATGATGTCAGCTAGGTGCCTTAGGTGTGGTTGGTGAAATGCAGCTTCTGGGGTAGGAATCTCATCCCTATGGTTGGGCATTTGATCGCATTCAATCAGCGTTGGTAGGGGTATTTCTGTATTCCCACTGACGGGAGAAGCGATGAATCCTTGTGATCCCCTGCCACTAGTCTCTATGCGGCCTGAGCAGGTGTTTAAGATGTAGGGTTCTGATGGTCCCTTTATCCCAAAGGCTTCGAAGAATTTGGTTGCTTTGGTCATCGATGATGGCATACATTTTTACTGCCTTTTCTGGTAGTCCCTCTGGATAGACCTTGATAAGGCATATTCGGGCACAACATTTCTCACTCTGGCTCTCGCCGCATACTTCCAAGCATGAGCAGGAAACAGCTGTGGTTGTGTTAGCGTGATTCTGGGGCTCCCCGTCATGACTTGGAGCAGGACTGGTGGTGACGGCAGCTGGTGAGTCTCTGGTGAGCGCAATTGGATGCATAGCTGAGGCATGTCTTTCACTATGACACTCCTCACACTTAACAATAGATTTACAGTCCTTAGTCATGTGCTCCACCGAAGCACAGCATCTGAAACATACCCCAAGCTCACTGAGGACTTTCTTGCGCTCCTGTATGGTCTTGGATCTAAACCCTGTGCATTTGTTCAGTGAGTATGGCTTTTTATGAATGGGACATTCACGATTGAAGGACTTGTCTCCTGACAAGGTATTGTACTGTTTAACCGTGGGTGCTGCAGGAGATGGTAGGTTAGTCTTTCTGACACTTACACTGCTCTTAAAGTCTCTGTGTTTATGCATGACAATTTCATACCTTGCTGATGGTGTCGTTGAAGCTGTAGTGTTGAACTCCAGGAAATCGAGGCTGGGATCATTCCTCATCCGGGACTGTTCATCAATGAATCTGCAGAAATGAATAAATGGGGGAAAGGTGACGTCGTGTACCTAGAGACTGATGCTGCCCACTTTTCTTGCAGACTGTATGGTAGCTTCACGACAATTGGGTTCACTCCATGGGCTGTATCCAGGTAGCACAGCCCGGTGAGACGTGGGTCTCTTGTGGCAAGCTCTAGTTCCATGAGCAGGTCACTCAAATCCTGAAGCTTATGGACATCCTTGAGGTTGATCTTTGGGACATTATGCAGTCTCTTAAATAGGGCTTTCTCTACTGCTTCTGCACTGCCGAAGGTACGTTCGAGTCTCTGCCACGCGGCACCGAGACCTGCTTCTGCTTGTCCCACATATACAGTTCTGAGGCTCTTAATACGATTTGTGGAGCCTGGGCCCAACCATTTGATCAAGAGGTCGAGCTCCTGCTCTGCGGTTAGGTTGAGGTTGGCAATGGCGGCTTTGAAGGTTGCTTTCCAAGCTCTGTAGCTCTCCGCGCGGTCATCACATTTTGAGAGACTTGTGTTGATTAGCTTTCTGCTCACTATAAACCTGGCAAACTCAGACATATCTGATTTCTCACTGCTTGTTGCCATGACAACTTGTGATGCCCCTGGGGCGTGTGGGCTGCGTGGCGTGAAGGGGTGAGATGCTTCCGGGTAGAATGATGTTGCTGCAGGGTTGAGCTGTGGTCTAGCCTCTGTGGATTGTAGTGACTGCCACTTGAGCTGTGGATGTAGGCCAGGAAACACCCGATAGCCTTTTTGCTGTAACAACTGTCCTTGAGAGGGCACATCCGGGCGACGGTTATTAGATTGCTTGGGTGCTGTGAGTGGCTCTGCCTCTGCTTCGGCCCTCTTGGCCCCTGCTTCTGCTCTTTTGGCCTCTGCTTCGGCCCTCTTGGCCCCTGCTTCTGCTTCGGCCCTTTTGGCCTCTGCCTCTGCTTCGGCCCTCTTGGCTCCTGCTTCTTCTTCGGCCCTCTTGGCCCCTGCTTCTGCTCTTTTGGCCTCTGCCTCTGCTTTGGTCCTCTTGGCCCCTGCTTCTGCTTCGGCCCTTTTGGCCTCTGCTTCGGCCCTCTTGGCCCCTGCTTCTGTTCTTGCAAGAGCTTACTTTTCGGTGAAGGAACGTCTCGCCTTGGATTGCTCTGCATTTATGCGGGCCTCTAATAATCTGTCGCTTAGGGCTGAGCTTCTTGAGCACGATGATCTGTATGACCGAGAGGAATGTTTGGATGAATTCGATCTGTGTGATCTAGTTTCTTGCAAATGAGAGATACGGAGTTCCGCTTTATCTTTAGCATGCAGCACCATGGTGTCTCTTTGTCTATTGATTCTGCCTTGCTCAATTCTGATAGGGCTTCATCGTTATTAGCATCTTTTAGAAAGGTAATATACCTTACAGACCGTCTCTTGTATCTTTCATGAGCTGTGTTCATCTGCCCAATGGCAACTTGTAAGCTTGTGGCGTCGCCTGAGGATTTAAGTCCTGACATGAGGGAGGAAACTCGTTCCCATAGCTCTTCCAGGTTATCACATAGCTCATCTTTCCTGATTTGATAATTTTCCTTCACCTTTATTGTCGGTTTGAGAGAGCGTCTTGGTCTCGCAACTTGGTCTGCTGGAAGTGTGTGTTCTGCTTCCTGTTCTTCTTAATGATGAGTATCGGGTTGTATTAGCTTTGTTTCATTACTGAGGAACTGTGCGAGGTCCTTTTCAGCCATTTTGATTTAAGGTGCGCTCTGTCTTTAAGAAAATAAACTTTTGAATTGGGGGCTGAAAATTGCAGTGCGGCTCTGCTAAGGCACCCTGACAAGGTGTTTTGGGTAAATTGCGGGGTTTGGGTTAAGGAGGACCCCGTGTGCATTAACCGTTCTTCTATTATGCAAGCAGAGGTTAATACAAGATGTAGAGAATGGCTTGATGAGTTGTGGAGGACTTCCAGGCGGGAGTATAGATACTGCGGACACACAGTGCTTCCCCTTAGGCTTGTGGGACGTGCACTGTAGCCGGGCAGATTTTCTGCAGGTGGGCCTATTGCAAGGGAGGTTCCTGAGTGTGATACTGGACTCTGAGGGAATCTGTGGCCGGGTATGGACATTGAGGCAGTTTTTGACTGTTCTGTCCCCACATGAAGGCGAATGAAGGTATAACAGGTAATAGCTGTGTGACTTCCGACCTTCGTATCCAAGCAGTGGGGCAGACCGGACCGGCAGATGCTCAGGTTAGATGGAGCCAGACTTAGGCACGAGGATGAAATCAAACGTGGGTTTATTCAGTCCAAATACAGCAAGAAGCGATGACACAATACAGTTCTGTGGTAGTGGTATCAGTGCTGTCCCGATGATGTGTCCCTGAGGCTAACTGCTGGTCAAAAACTGATGCCTTCACAAGCCCAAAAGGATGGAGTGTCCAGTCACACAGCCATGAGGCACAGAAGATGGCCGCCGGTAGTGAAAGACTGAGCTGTATAAAAACCACGCCCATAATTGAAAAAGCTTTACTAACAAGAACAGAGACGTGCAGTATACAAATTCTGGCCAGCAGATGGCAGCAGTACAATAATGCATAGAAAACAACATGGGAAAAGGATTCCTATTAATATAATGTGCAACTGAAAATGAGTAGAACAGCACAAGAGTACAGTGACTGCACCGGCCCCGCTATCAGCGTTAGCGATGCAAAAATGGCACTATTCGTCCCATAGGACGCACCGCCATTCCCCCCCCCCCCCACACACACTTTTGGGGGGGAAAAAGTGCATCTCATGGGACGAAAAATACAGTATATACGAACTAAACATCGGCTGATGCAGAACTTCTTCTGGCCAGGTATCTCAAAGGATATTAGACAGTACTAAAAAAACGTGCCATACCTGCCAGAGGGTAGGGAAATATAGACACTCCTTTGTTCGGTTTTCCTTCCTTTGAGGGATATCTGGCTTTTACTGTGTTGTAGACCCAATACTGGGGCTCCACATTTACTTTGCATATTACTGTTTCCCAGGGAGCTTTGCACTTTGGACGCTGTGCTGAGACTCTTAACTGTGGCTCCGCGGTGTTTTATAAAGCTGGTCAACCTGAGATCAGCTATTGTTTTGTTAGAGGGTAGGGAAGAGAGGGAATCGCTATAAAGCCAAACTCAGATCCCTGCCCATTATTGAAGAACCCTTCAGTTGGGTAGCTGTAGACCTCATAGGACCCCAAGCGAAACTATGCCACCAGGTATCCGGAGGCGGTGGCGCTGACCAATGTTCATGCATAAACGATAGCGGATGCCCTGATGCGAATCTTCTCCCGGATGGGATTTCCCCAGAAGATTATTTCTGATAGGGGCACCCAGTTCCCTGCAGAGGTCACCCACCAACTCTGGAAAGTGTGTGGGGTGCAACTGATCTTCAACTCGGCTTATCACCCCCAGTCCAACGGGCTCTGCGAACGGTTCAACGGAACACTTAAACAGATGATCCGCACGTTCATAGATACTCTAAAAGACTGGGAACGGTTTTTGCCCCACTTGCTCTTTGCCTATAGGGAAGTACCCCAAGAATCCACGGGATTCTCCCCTTTTGAATTATTGTTCGGGAGGAGAGTGAGGGGTCCTTAGACCTTATCAGAGAACACTGGGAGGGAGGGGTAACTACGAATAGCACCCCTATTGTCCCATACGTACTAGAGTTTAGGGAACGCTTGGAGGCTCTGACCCAAACGGTACGTACTAACCTCCAAGCGGCCCAACAACGACAGCGCAGATGGTACGATAAGGGGGCCAGGGACCGCAGCTTTCAGGTCGGGCAGAAGGTGTTACTCCTGCGGCCAGTCCCTAATGACAAGCTGCAGGCCTCCTGGCAGGGCCCATACAAGGTGGTGGAGCAAATCTGTGATACCACCTATGTGATCGGCCCGTGCACTGGGGCAGAGGGCAGACGCATGCTCCATGTGAACGCGCTGAAGCCATACTACGAGTGCACAGAGGAGGTGACCGCTATTTGCGCCTCTGCCGCAGAGGACTTTGACAATTTACCTCTCCCAGACCTCCTAGACAAAGAGGGCCAGAAAGAGGACCTGGAAGAGGTTCAGTTAGGCGAGCGGCTGAGTCCCCAGGAAAGGGCGCAGGCTCATAGTCTAATAAGGGAAAAAGGAACCACTTTTTCTAATCTCCCCGGGTACACTCCGTTAGCCACCCACAGAGTAGAAACACCAGGGCAAACCCCCCTCCGCCAACCTCCATACCGCATACCTGAATCCGTAAAGGAGAATATGCGCAAGGAGATTGAGGAAATGCTACACCTAGGAGTCATAGAGCACTCTGAAAGTCCTTGGGCCTCCCCAGTAGTTCTGGTGCCGAAGCGGGATGGGACAACCCGCTTCTGCGTCGACTACCAGAGGCTTAATGATAAGACCGTATCCGATGCCTACCCTATGACCCGGATAGACGAGCCTCTAGACAAAATGGCCAGAGGCCAGTGCCTCACCACAATAGATCTTTGTAAGGGGTATTGGCAAATTCTCCTAGCCGAAGACGCCATCCCTAAGTCGGTGTTTGTCACCCCATTTGGCCTGTACCAGTTTAAGGTCATGCCATTCGGGATGAAAAACGCCCCGGCTACTTTTCATAGGATGGTGGATCGGCTATTGGACGGGTTCCAGGAGTACACTTGCGCCTATCTAGATGATATAGCGATCTTCAGCCACTCCTGGACGGAACACCTGACCCACATAGGAGCCGTGCTAGACCGTATTAGGGAGGCAGGATTAACTCTGAAGCCCAGTAAGTGCCATATAGGGATGGCAGAAGACCAATGCCTAGTTCGGATCCCGAACCCGAACTTTTTTGTGAAGTTCGGCCGAACCTGTCGAACCCGAACTTCCAGATGTTTGCTCAACTCTACTCCAGACCGATGCCTCCGATTTGGGATCTGGGCGCAGTCTTGTCTCGGGTAGTGAATGGAGAAGAGAACCCAGTGATATACTTAAAAAGGAAACTGTTCCCAGCAAAAAGGAATTATGCCATCAAAGAGAAGGAGTGTCCGGCCATAAAATGAGATCCACGAGAATCCCTGAGATGCTATCTCTTGGGAAGGAGATTCAGGTTATCGTCAGACCATGCCCCACTAATTTGGATGTGAGAGAAGATGGGGAATAATGCCTTGCACTTCAAGATTTCTCCTTCTTGGTAGAACACAGACCGGGCAAGAGGCAGGGGAATGCGGATGCCCTGTCAAGGCAATACAGTCTGGTGGCTGGAGGTGCCCAAGCCCCTAGCATTGGACAGAGGGGGGGAGTATGTGAGAAGGCACAATGTGCCATAGTTGATGATTGATATGTGTCCCCAAGGGGCCTGGCCTCGGGGAGGTGAATCGGTAAGGTTTTATCAGTAACCTTAGGTTATTAGTAGTTTAGCTGCTGGCTGCAGCTCATCCAGGCCGGGTTTTCATTTGGAGTAGTCAAAGAGCAGGGTGGGATGACTACTCCCATGTACCCAGGCCAGGTTTTGGCCAGCCGATATAAGCCAGGGAGCCCATGAGAGCTGGGGTGTGGTTCCTAGTCTGGAAGTGTGCTAGACTGTGTGTAGAGCTTGGTGGAGTTGCTTCGGCAGAGAGTCTGCTATCGCCACATTTCTCTCTCCCGCCATGCTAGGTGGTGGAAACCAGGAACTACAGAGGACTGTGAGTCAGACGAGTTCACATGGACTGTATATTTTGGTGTTTACATGCTGAAGTAAGCCATTTTGTTTTTGTCAATACTGTTTTCGGACCAAATAAAAAAACAAACTGTTATTTAGACTATTTCCGGATTCGCCATTTGAGCTGATAATAGTAGGAATAAAATAAACAGTCACTGGTGACATGAAAAGATCCAAATCCAAGAATGTGGCCAGTGGCCCCAAATAACATGGAGCCCTCAGGTTCTGAAAATGTGTTTATTGGTTGCTGGGGTGGCCAGAGGTCCAGTTTTAGGCCGGACAATCCAGCTTTCAGACTCCCTGTCCTCTGTCCGGTGCAGGGCCTGGACGGACACAGGGATGTCCTTTGGAACAGCTCATGTTCAGACAGCAGCACTGTGCTGTCTGAGCGTGAGCTGCAGGGAGGACGTCACCCCCCCCCCCCCCCCCCGCAGCTGACCCGGACCAGGGGCGTGGCTTAGCGGAGCCAGGGGGTGGGGTTTTACAGTCCATCTTTTGAGGGTGGCCTGAGTCGGCACCCTATTGGTTGCTCAGTCTATTAGTGGTGCCGTTCGGACCATCTCGGCCGTGAAAAAAAGAAAAGAAGAATCCACTGGGCTCATGTATGTTCTGTGTTGTTTGTATAAGAATATATAAATATATCATGTGTGGCCCCACAGGCGTTCTGCAAGGTGAAAATATATATAACGATGCGTATATAAAAAAATTATAAAAGAAGTATCTAAAGGGGCAAGAACGACTCAGACACTACGCGAAAGAATGAACGAGCACCGTTCAAACATTAGACGCAAAGTTTAGACGCACAGTGTCTCCCGCCACTTTTTCAGCGTGCCACGACAGTGATCCCACAGTCCTCAAGGTGACACCTGTGGAGTGGATCCCAAACTCTTACCAATCTCTTTGCTCAAAAGAAATGTATTGGATCTACCGTTTGAATACCCTGTCCCCATGAGACATTAGTAACATAGTAACATAGTATATAAGACCGAAAAAAGACATTTGTCCATCCAGTTCGACCTGTTTCCTGCAAGTTGATCCAGAGGAAGGCAAAAAACCCCTGTGAGGCGAAGCCAATTTTCCCCACTTAAGGGGAAAAAAATTCCTTCCCGACTCCAATCAGAATAACTCCCTGGATCAACGACCCCTCTCTAGTAGCTATAGCCTGAAATATTATTACACTCCAGAAATACATCCAGGCCCCTCCTGAATTCCTTTATTGTACTCACCATCACCACCTCCTCAGGCAGAGAGTTCCATAGTCTCACTGCTCTTACCGTAAAGAGTCCATAGTCTCACTGCTCTTACCGTAAAGAGTCCATAGTCTCACTGCTCTTACAGTATAGAGTCCATAGTCTCACTGCTCTTACAGTAAAGAGTCCATAGTCTCACTGCTTTTACAGTAAAGAGTCCATAGTCTCACTGCTCTTACAGTAAAGAGTCCATAGTCTCACTGCTCTTACAGTATAGAGTCCATAGTCTCACTGCTCTTACAGTAAATAGTCCATAGTCTCACTGCTCTTACAGTAAAGAGTCCATAGTCTCACTGCTCTTACAGTATAGAGTCCATAGTCTCACTGCTCTTACCGTAAAGAGTCCATAGTCTCACTGCTCTTACAGTACAGAGTCCATAGTCTCACTGCTCTTACAGTAAAGAGTCCATAGTCTCACTGCTCTTCCAGTATAGAGTCCATAGTTTCACTGCTCTTACAGTAAAGAGTCCATAGTCTCACTGCTCTTACAGTATAGAGTCCATAGTCTCACTGCTCTTACAGTAAAGAGTCCATAGTCTCACTGCTCTTACAGTATAGAGTCCATAGTCTCACTGCTCTTACAGTACAGAGTCCATAGTCTCACTGCTCTTACAGTAAAGAGTCCATAGTCTCACTGCTCTTACAGTAAAGAGTCCATAGTCTCACTGCTCTTACAGTAAAGAGTCCATAGTCTCACTGCTCTTACTGTAAAGAGTCCATAGTCTCACTGCTCTTACAGTAAAGAGTCCATAGTCCCACTGCTCTTACAGTATAGAGTCCATAGTCTCACTGCTCTTACAGTAAATAGTCCATAGTCTCACTGCTCTTACAGTATAGAGTCCATAGTCTCACTGCTCTTACAGTAAAGAGTCCATAGTCTCACTGCTCTTACAGTATAGAGTCCATAGTCTCACTGCTCTTACCGTAAAGAGTCCATAGTCTCACTGCTCTTACAGTACAGAGTCCATAGTCTCACTGCTCTTACAGTAAAGAGTCCATAGTCTCACTGCTCTTCCAGTATAGAGTCCATAGTTTCACTGCTCTTACAGTAAAGAGTCCATAGTCTCACTGCTCTTACAGTATAGAGTCCATAGTCTCACTGCTCTTACAGTAAAGAGTCCATAGTCTCACTGCTCTTACAGTAAAGAGTCCATAGTCTCACTGCTCTTACAGTATAGAGTCCATAGTCTCACTGCTCTTACAGTAAAGAGTCCATAGTCTCACTGCTCTTACAGTAAAGAGTCCATAGTCTCACTGCTCATACAGTACAGAGTCCATAGTCTCACTGCTCTTACAGTATAGAGTCCATAGTCTCACTGCTCTTACAGTAAAGAGTCCATATTCTCACTGCTCTTACAGTAAAGAGTCCATAGTCTCACTGCTCTTACAGTAAAGAGTCCATAGTCTCACTGCTCTTACAGTAAAGAGTCCATAGTCTCATTGCTCTTACAGTACAGAGTCCATAGTCTCACTGCTCTTACAGTATAGAGTCCATAGTCTCACTGCTCTTACAGTATAGAGTCCATAGTCTCACTGCTCTTACAGTATAGAGTCCATAGTCTCACTGCTCTTACAGTACAGAGTCCATAGTCTCACTGCTCTTACAGTAAAGAGTCCATAGTCTCACTGCTCTTACAGTAAAGAGTCCATAGTCTCACTGCTCTTACAGTAAAGAGTCCATAGTCTCACTGCTCTTACAGTAAAGAGTCCATAGTCTCACTGCTCTAACAGTAAAGAGTCCATAGTCTCACTGCTCTTACAGTAAATAGTCCATAGTCTCACTGCTCTTAGTGTAAAGAGTCCATAGTCTCACTGCTCTTACAGTACAGAGTCCATAGTCTCACTGCTCTTACCATGAAGAATCCTCTTCTATGTTTGTGTAGAAACCTTCTTTCCCCAGACGCAGAGGATGTCCCCTCGTCACAGTCCTGGGGATAAATAGATGATGGGAGTGATCTCTGTACTGACCCCTGATATATTTATACATAGTTATTAGATCTCCCCTCAGTCGTCTTTTTTCTAAAGTGAATAACCCTAATTTTGATAATCTTTCAGGGTCCTGTAGTTGCCCCATTCCAGTTATTACTTTAGTTGCCCTCCTCTGAACCCTCTCCAGCTCTGCTATGTCTGCCTTGTTGACAGGAGCCCAGAACTGTACACAGTCCTCCATGTGTGGTCTGACCAGTGCTGTGTACAGTGGTTGGACTATGTTCTCATCACCGGCATCTATGCCCCGTCTGATGCAATTAGAATATATTAACCATTAAACAGGGCCCTTTACTGACGTAAACCGTATGTGGCCACACCTGCTGACTTGTGGGTCCCCTTTAGAGTATTCCCACGTGTAGATTATGACAGGTCACTTTAAACACAGAACATAGATGGGCCCAGAAGATTTTTTTATTTTTATTTTCCCAGCCGAGATTGTCCGAACGCCCCCTCGACACGCCCCCTAGAACGCCTCCTTATTCCGCCTCCTCCAACCCTCCGTCACCGCCTACACAGCTTACGCGGGCACAGAAAGGAGAGGCGGTTCCTAACAACACTGACTTGCCGATCACAGGATGCCCGTTCCAAGGACCGGGAGTTGTCTTTACCTTTTAACCCCTCTACTGTATATTTTAGATATTCAGAGAGGATATTTATCCCCTAACTACCTCTTATTTTCTACAATATGTTTTCTTACACATTTTGGAATTTGTATACTGGATTGGCCCGTCTAAAACCGGAAGTGACGTCCTGCTCCTGGCCCCTCCTCACTATGTGCTTCCCAAGACCCGACGCACCACACAGACTGGTATAAAACACCGATAGGTATTTATGTTTTGTACATATTATTTGCTCCTGAGGAAGGGTGTGTGTTTGTAACCCCTGAAACGCGTTGAGCTTTGATTTAATAAAGAGATTCATCCAGAAGTCCCGTCCGTGGTCACTGCGGTTATTGCTGAGATTCTACGACTGATCCTGGCAGGGGAGCGTAGCCTATGGGTGTCTTGAGCTTTATCCCATAGACTATCTTTCCTTGTGAAGTACCTACACATGAGTACATTTACCTTTGTTGTTTTTAACCATTTTTTAATCTTTAATACAGTGGTATGCACTGATTTTATTATACCTTGGGTTTATACACACTGACCCAGTACTTTCCTCATGGTCCGATCCTGACTATGAACCTCTCCCTGGCTATGTACCCGTCCTTCTCTGTTATAGCACCAATCCGCTAATTTACCTTTCATCTCCAAGGGGTCTATATCTTAGTCTGACCCTAGTTCATCTTGTGACTGGCACCTGCATGGTGGTTGGGCTATGTTCTGCTCCTTTCATTTATTTATCCAGCCACTTCCGGCAGCCTCTCAATACCTCTGGAACCACTTGCCTCTCCTCTTTTTCCCACCTTTTGGCGCCCGGTAGTTACTCCTATCACCTCCTTTGGATTTTGTCCAGGGACAGTATGTGACTAACACTCTCTTTTTTTGGGACTTGCGCTCCCCTTAGTTTTTTTTCTGCAGTCAGCAGGCAGTCAATGGCTGAAAGGAGCCTTATTGTGATGAATGCTGAGGGCGGTATCAGAGAGAACATTGTGGTCTGGACTTACGCGCTGCACAGATCACCAATGGCAGGCGGTTACACTTGTAGCACCATTATCAGAGCGCAGCCACCGATTGGTGATGAATCTGACTTCATGAAGGTAGTTCCATCTGTTTGGTGAAGATGTTAGGACTTTCCAGTGAGCACATGTAGATGGTTGTGCCTTCTGTTCATGATGAGTACAAGCCCGATCTGTGACACTGCTGGCATATGTCAATCACTAGATGAGTTTTGGAGTCGTCACCACTCCTTCCTCATATAACCAGACTATAACAAGGGCTTCAGTCTGCTGTGACAAGGCTGTTTAGAAGGCTTGGAGAACCTTCTCCACTTCTGGCCATTATTTTCCAGAATTCGGTTCTGAAGCCTCATTCACACGTCATTATTTTGGTCAGTGATTTCCATTAGTGATTGGGAGCAAAAACCAGGATTGGAGCCTCCAGAGAGGTATAAGGGAAAAATCTGCACCAGTTCTGCGTTTAGAGCTGCAACAGGTTTTGGCTAAAAATCACTGATGGAAATCACTGACCGAACACTGAAGTGTGAATGAGGCATTACTCTGTGTAACAGATCCCGCTGTTTTACAGATGATGTTTGTTAGTCAGGGCCTTGGATACCTACTCTTAACAATGGACGCAGACATCTATGCGTATCAGGGACATAGGTGTAGACACACTTCCAGACTGCTCCAACCACAAGACTGACCTAATTAATTACAATTCACAAGATGACACTCTGGTCCATTGCCTGGGCAAATACACAGTGTCTACTTGTAAGCTACATGACCAACCCCGGCTTGTGAGTGCGTTATCTTTTACGATATAATGATTGGTTGCTGTAGTTTGTGTGACTGTATAAAAGGCCGAGCTGTGGCCAGTAAATAAAGAGAGTTATTCTTCACCCTCAATCTAGTTTTGCAGCTGTTCCTGCTCAAACATTTCATAGGAGCATTACAACCGGGCCTGAAGGAATAGGTTCAGGATCGAGGGCCACTCACCCTACAGGACGCAGTGCGTCTGGCAGATGAGTATACGGACTACCGACGCCCAGAACCAACCACGGTACGTCCTCGTCCCGAGCCGACCATTACAAAACCACTTCCTAGGGCAGAGATCCGTGATCCGGTCCCGCCAGCCCCGGCCCGTTACTCTGGACCCCCAGGTTCCAGCAAAACCAGTCCCGAGTACGGTGCCATGGATGCCAACAGCTGGGACACATCAGGTTCAGGAGCAACTGCCCCTGGAACCCCCCAGGCCCAACTGGGGACGACCCTCCAACCGGCCCCAACCTACACCAGCTGCCCACTGTGTGGACACTAAAGCCGAGGTGGAGGAATATTTAGGGGTCCTATATGAGGCTGACCCCCTCCAATCCGCCGCTCCAGACAACAGACAACAGCACCACCAAGAGGTACTGGTCACTGGGCAATCAGCAAAGGGCCTGCGAGACTCTGGGGCCACCCTGACGCTCATACAGCGACACTTGGTTCACAAAATTGATCGCACCGCTGTCCAAGTCGCCGGAGGAGCTATTTATTGTCTTTCCACTGCCCGGGTTCATCTAAACTGGGGAGCTGGATCTGGTACTGTACAAGTGGAAATAATGGACAAACTTCAAGCCAAAGTATTGCTGGGCAACGACCTTGGGCCCCTCACCTCAGCCTATGCTCCTACCACAGCCGCTCATCCAGTCACCACCTGTGCTCAAACCCGCACCACAGAGAACAACCAACCAGTCGGGGAGACCTAGGTAAGACATACTGACCCCTTGACTACGACCTTAGCCATGATGACCCTAGCCTGGGATACCCCAGAAGAGTTTGGTAGGGAGAATAGGGCTGACCCCTACCTCCAGAAGTATCGTCTTTGGACTGAGACAGGTCAGCCAGGTTCAGAAGGGGAAAAATATGTATGGGAACAAGACAAGCTATACCGGGTGTCTGACATCCGTCACCCTGGGGGCGCCAGTTGGTAGTTCCAAGAAAGTACCGACGGGAGCTTCTCCAAATAGAGAATGACATTCCCTTAGCAGGACATTTGGGAATGACTCGCACCTCTCGCTGAGTAACCCAGCACTTCTTTTGGCCAGGTGTCTCCACAGATGTGCGACATTAATGCCGGACCTGCGATGTCTGCCAGCGGGTTGGAAAAAGGGGGGATCACCCCAGAGCGAAGCTGCAGTCGACCTAATAGGGCCCCTTAAACGGCTTAGTCCATCCGGTAAACGATTTATCCTTAACGTGGTGGACTATGCCACCCGCTATCCCGAAGCCGTTGCCTTATCCAATATTCCGGCAGACACCATGTCCAATGCCTTGGTCGGGATATTCGCTAGGGTGGGTTTCCCTAGGGAGATCCTCTCCGACCAAGGGAGCCAGTTCACAGCTGAACTGACTCACCAATTGTGGAAACAGTACCTGCCCCACCAGAGGTGCCGCAGGAATCCAAGGGGTTCTCTCCTTTTGAACTACTGTACGGGAGAAGTGTGCGAGGCCCCCTGGACCTCATCAGAGAGCACTGGGAGGGAACCACCGAGCAAGAGGGAGCCCCCGTTGTGTTGTGTTATGTGGTGCAGCTCTGGGACCGCATGGAACAGCTGGCACGGATGGTTAAGAAAAACCTCCAGGCGGCCTAGGAGCGGCAGAGGGTATGGTGCGATCGGGGTGCTCGCCAACGGACAGAAAGTCCTAGTGCTGAAACCGACCAAACATGATAAATTGAAAGCAGCCTGGCAGGGCCCTTACACAGTGGTAGACCAACTCTGTGATACCACATAGGTAATCGCCAGCGACAAAGATGAGAGGGTACATGTGCATGCTCCTGTGTTGGCTGCCCCAGTCCCTAACAAACATTTTACCGTCCACTTCAATGTTCGGACTGGGGGCAGTTCTAAGCCAAGTGGGAGAGGACAGAGGAGAGCACCCGGTTGCCTACATCAGCCGTAAACTATTGCCCTGGGAAGTGAGCTATTCGGCCGTTGAAAAGGAGTGTTTGGATTTAGTGTGGGCGCTGAAGAAACTCACCCCCTACTTGTATGGACGAAAATTCACGGTAGTCACGGACCACAACTAGAGTTGAGCGAACACCTGGATGTTCGGGTTTGAGAAGTTCGGCTGAACTTCCCGAAAATGTTCGGGTTCGGGATCCGAACTCGACCCGAACTTCATCCCAAACCCCATTGAAGTCAATGGGGACCCTAACTTTTGGGCAATAAAAAGGCTGTAAAATAGTCCAGGAAAGGGCGAGAGGGCTGCAAAAGGCAGCAAAATGTAGGTAAATGCCCTGAAAACAAATGTGGATAGGGAAATGAATTAAAATAAAATAAAATAAATAAAAATTAACCGATATCAATTGGAGAAAGGTCCCATAGCAGAGAATCATGCATCATATCACCCACCACTGGAGAAGGCCACTTTGAGTTATTTAGGCCCCAGCACCCAGACAGAGGAGAGAGGTCCCACAGCAGAGAATCATGCGTCATATCACCCACCACTGGAGAAGGCCACTTTCAGTTACTTAGGCCCCAGCACCCAGACAGAGGAGAGAGGTCCCACAGCAAGGAATAAGGCACCATATCACCCACCACTGGAGAAGGCCACTTTGAGTTATTTAGGCCCCAGCACCCAGACAGAGGAGAGAGGTCCCACAGCAGCGAATCATGCGTCATATCATCCATCACCGGAGAAGGCCACTTTCAGTTATTTAGGCCCCAGCACCCAGACAAAGGTGAGAGGTCCCATAGCACAGAATCAAGCTTCATATCACCCATCACTGGAGAAGGCCACTTTCAGTTATTTAGGCCCCAGCACCCAGACAGAGGAGAGAGGTCCCACAGCAAGGAATAAGGCGTCATATCACCCACCACTGGAGAAGGCCACTTTCAGTTATTTAGGCCCCAGCACCCAGACAGAGGACAGAGGTCCCACAGCAAGGAATCATGCGTCATTTCACCCACCACTGGAAAAGGCCACTTTCAGTTAATTATGCCCCACCACCCAGACAGAGGAGAGAGGTCACACAGCAGAGAATCAGGCGTCATATAACCCATAACTGGAGAAGGCCACTTTGAGTTATTTAGGCCCCAGCACCCAGACAGAGGAGAGAGGTCCCACAGCAGAGAATCAGGCGTGATATCACCCACCACTGGAGAAGGCCACTTTCAGTTATTTAGGCCCCAGCACCCAGACAGAAGAGAGAGGTCCCACAGCAAGGAATCATGCGTCATATCACCCACCACTGGAGAAGGCCACTTTCAGTTATTTAGGCCCCAGCACCCAGACAGAGGAGAGAGGTCCCACAGCAAGGAATAAGGCGTCATATCACCCACCACTGGAGAAGGCCACTTTCAGTTATTTAGGCCCCAGCACCCAGACAAAGGAGAGAGGTCCCACAGCAAGGAATCATGCATCATATCACCCACCAGTGGAGAAGGCCACTTCCAGATATTTAGCCCACGGTACCCAGACAGAGCAGAGAGGTCGCATGGCAGAGGTTCAGGCTTCATGTCACCCACCATTGTAACAGGCCACTTTCAGTTATTTAGGCCCCGGAGCCCAGATTGAGGAGAGGTTCATTCAACTTTGGGTTGCACCGCAAGATCATGGTAAAGTTAAAAAAATGAGGATTCAATAAAGAAGTGCCCCGGAGTACAAGAATACATGGTTGAGGGGGAGGCAGTTATAAATGTCTATTCTGCACAAGGGAGGCACAGGTCCTGTGGGATCCATGCCTGGTTCATTGTTATGAACGTCAGCTTGTCCACGTTGGCTGTGGACAGGCGGCTGCGTTTGTCAGTAATGACGCCCCCTGCCGTGCTGAATGCACGTTCAGACAAAACACTGGCCGCCGGGCAGGCCAGCACCTACAAGGCAAAAAAGGCTAGCTCTGGCCACGTGGACAATTTGGAGACCCAGAAGTTGAATGGGGCCGAACCATCAGTCAGTACCTGGAGGGGTGTGCAGACGTACTGTTCAACCATGTTAGTGAAATGTTGCCTCCTGCTAACACGTTCCGTATCAGGTGGTGGGGCAGTTAGCTGTGGCGTGGAGACAAAACTTTTCCACATTTCTGCCATGCTAACCCTGCCCTCAGAGGAGCTGGCCGTGACACTGCTGCTTTGGCGACCTCTTGCTCCTCCTCTGCCTTCGCCTTGGGCTTCCACCTGTTCCCCTGTGACATTTGGGAATGCTCTCAGGAGCGCCTCTACCAGCGTGCGCTTGTACTCGCGCATCTTCCTATCACGCTCAAGTGCAGGAAGTAAGGTGGGCACATTGTCTTTGTACCGGGGATCCAGCAGGGTGGCAACCCAGTAGTCCGCACACGTTAAAATGTGCGCAACTCTGCTGCCGTTGCGCAGGCACTGCAGCATGTAGTCGCTCTTGTGTGCCAGGCTCCCCAGAGATAAGGACAAGCCGTCCTCTGTGGGAGGCGTATCGTCATCGTCCTCTGTACCCCCCCAGCCACGCACCAGTGATGGGCCTGAGCTGTGTCGGGTGCCACCCCGCTGTGAACCTGCTTCATCCTCATCCACCTCCACCTCCTCCTCATCCTCCTCGTCCTCCAGTAGTGGGCCCTGGCTGGCCACATTTGTACCTGGCCTCTGCTGTTGCAAAAAACCTCCCTCGGAGCCACTTCTAACAGACTGGCCTGAAAGTGCTAAAAATGACCCCTCATCCTCCTCCTCCTCCTGGCCCACCTCCGCTTCCATCATCGCCACTGGCCATGTTGGTGGAGTACTCGAAACAGCGTAACAGGGCACACAGGTCTCGCATGGAGGCCCAATCATTGGTGGTGAAGTGGTGCTGTTCCGCAGTGCGACTGACGCGTGCGTGCTGGAGCTGAAACTCCACTATGGTCTGCTGCTGCTCGCACAGTCTCTCCAGCATGTGCAAGGTGGAGTTCCACCTGGTGGGCACGTCGCATATGAGGCGGTGAGCGGGAAGGCCGAAGTTCCACTGTAGCTCAGACAGGTGAGCAGCGGCAGGATGTGAACGCCGGAAGCGCGCACAGACGGCCCGCACTTTATGCAGCAGCTCTGACATGTCGGGGTAGTTGTAAAGGAACTTCTGCACCACCAAATTCAGCACATGCGCCAGGCAAGGGATGTGCGTCAAACCGGCTAGTCCCAGAGCTGCGACGAGATTTCGCCCATTATCGCACACCACCAGGCCGGGCTTGAGGCCCACCAGCAGAAACCACTCGTCGGTCTGTTGTTCAATACCCCGCCACAACTCCTGCGCGGTGTGGGGCCTGTCCCCCAAACATATGAGTTTCAGAATGGCCTGCTGACGTTTACCCCGGGCTGTGCTGAAGTTGGTGGTGAAGGTGTGTGGCTGACTGGATGAGCTGGTGGAAGCAGAGGAGGAGGAGGAAGCCGAGTAGGAGGAGGAGGCTACAGGAGGCAAAGAATGATTGTGATGGACTGAACCATCACTGGGGCTGCTGGAAAAGACTGAGAGCTAGCCTCCTTCCTACGGACTATGGACCCAGAACCATGGAGACCCCCTCAGACCTCTTAGGGTTACAAGGAACAGTGAGCCCTGATTTATGTGTGGACTTTATAGGCCATATCGTTCCTGTTGTCCATTGAAGGTGCAGGGGTGATCCCAGCAATACATGAAGGGTTAACTCTGCACTGAGGCTCCCAGGGAAGGTGTTGGTTCATTTGTCCCTATGTTCTGTTGTGCTAGTGATGGGATTAAGCAGCTGACTCTGGGGTAAAGGAGTGGATCACCCCATGATAGACTCAGGAGATAATCCCATCACATGTGTCTCCTCTCTCCCTATTCCTTCATTAAGACACTGGGGGGGTCTGTTTGATTGCGTTATAATGTTAGACCACCAGAACTGTGTATGTATATTAGGTTAGTCCATTGTCTGAGTTACCTGTATCCCAGGCAGAGGGGGTGTGCCCCTGGCCTGTGGATCGGTATAAATTGTGAGTGCTGGCTGTCATTAAAGTGTCCTGTTCTACCCTTCATGAAGTCTGGGCTCATGTTTGGGGGATTGGAGAACTACACTCTGGGGATTGCTATAATCATTATACTCTCCAGAGTATATTCCCTCGCTCTTGTGAGGGCTGTTCTTGTTCCTGTTTCGCTCTCTGGACTAACTGGTGGGAATCTCTCCAAGGTTTGTGAGATGGAGAGCTGAACGCTGCCGTGTGACATGGTGGAGATGCTTGGTGACGCAGGTGGTGGTGTCGGTGGCACATCCTCTGTTTGGTGGGCGGCAGGTGCGAACCTTCCTCCCGAGGTGGAGGAAGAGGCCGAGGCAGCAGCAGAAAAGGGAGCAGGGGCAGCCTGAGTGAGTTCCTTGCTTTTAAGGTGTTTACTCCACTGCAGTTCATGCTTTGCATGTAGATGCCTGATCATGCAGGTTGTGCTAAGGTTCAGAACGTTAATGCCTCGCCTCAGGCTCTGATGGCACAGCGTGCAAACCACTCGGGTCTTGTCGTCAGCACATTATTTGAAGAAGTGCCATGCCAGGGAACTCCTTGAAGCTGCCTTTGGGGTGCTCGGTCCCTGGTGGCGGTGGCCAGTATCAGGCAAACTCTCTTGGAGGCGGCTGTTCTGCTTTTGCCCCCTGCTCTCTCTTTTGCTACGCTGTTGGCTCGGTCTCACCACTGCCTCTTCCTCTGAACTATGAAAGTCAGTGGCACGACCTTCATTCCATGTGGGGTCTAGGACCTCATCGTCCCCTGCATCGTCCCCTGCATCGTCTTCCTCCCTGACCTCCTGTTCGGTCTGCACACTGCAGAAAGACGCAGCAGTGGGCACCTGTGTTTCATCATCATCAGAGACGTGCGGACTCCGATGAGGTGGTATTCCCATGTCCTCATCATCAGGAAACATCAGTGGTTGTGCATCAGTGCATTCTATGTCTTCCACCACTGGGGAAGGGCTAGGTGGATTCCCTTGGGAAACCCTGCCAGCAGAGTCTTCAAACAGCATAAGCTGCATAACTTGAGGCTCTGACAGTTTCCCTGATATGCATGGGGGTGATGTGACAGACTGATGGGCTTGGTTTTCAGGTGCCACCTGTGCGCTTTCTGCAGAAGACTGGGCGGAAGACAATGTGGTGAACATGCTGGATCCACTGTCGGCCACCCAATTGACTAGCGCCTGTACCTGCTCAGGCCTTACCATCCTTAGAACGGCATTGGGCCCCACCAAATATCGCTGTAAATTCTGGCGGGTACTGGAACCTGAGGTAGTTGGTTCACTAGGACGTGTGGCTGTGGCAGAATGGCCACGTCCTCTCCCAGCACCAGAGGGTCCACTAACACCACCACGACCGCGTCCGCGTCCCTTACTAGATGTTTTCCTCATTGTTACCGTTCACCAAGCACCACAATAAGGAAAAAGATATTTGGCCCAATGTATTGATTTCAAATTCAGGCCTTTTTTTACAGGCACCTAACACTATCTGCCTATTTGTTTATGTAGCATATTACACTAATCCAGGCACAGCAGGAACCACTGATTTAGGGGAATATCTATTGTAGGGCTAGTATTTAGGCCCTGGATGAAAGGTATCCTTTTATGGACAGATTTACACTTGGCCTGCAACAGCTCGAACACCAGATTCAGGGTATTGCTATATTGGCAAGTGAATTTCACCCCAGAAAATAATCTATCCTTTGCCAGACAGCAGACAGTATTAACCTCCTACTCCATATGGTCCTCCTCCTAGTTCACGATTATTATTTATAATCCTTGTTTTTTTTATTTTATTTTAAGTCGTTTCCCTATCTACATTTGTTTGCAGGGCTCTTGTCCTGCTCTTACCCCCATTTCGCTGCCTATTACAGCCCTCTAGCCCTTTCCATGACTCTTTTAGAGCCATTTTAGTGCCCCAAAGTTCGGGGTGTTCCAGGTGTCCGCTCAACTCAATCCTATGACAAATTGAGCCCTGCTACATTGGATAGTAATGCGGTGCTAGCACAAAGAATTTCCTATCTATAGGCAGGATTTTACTGATCATAGCTTAAAGAAGGTAAAAAAGTGCAGATTTGGATCAAAATCAGATATATTACGGCCTACAGCAGAATATTCATGGACAGTGTCTCGGCAGCCTGACCCCAGCACCAGGGGAATGTTATTTAGTGCAGGAGTCGAGCAGTTAGACAGAAGAGAACATTTTCTGAGGATATAGTCTCGTTCTTCCAACTTACAAAGGTGAAGGAGAGGCGGTGGAGGACATATTGCCTTGCGGTGAAGCCTCTGCACATAATAGGCCGCTCTGCAGATGGAGGGAGATGTCTCTGCTATAATGAAGCATTTCTGCTGCTTGTACAGAACTCTCGGGATCATTCTGTGACCTCCTGAGAGCAGCGGCGCCTCCAGCTCTGAATGTGACTAATGAGAGGACCACATCCCACTGCCCCATCCGGAGGCTCCGGTCTGGGCTCATCATCTCTCTCACATTATCTGCTGGCTTCCAGGGATGTCGCTTTCTTATTTCGACACTTCTTTCCTGGTTTTTTAAAGCAAACGTTTCTGAAGTGAAGACCACGGCACGAGCCCGCAGACTCTCAGGAATGTGACAGAAAAGATTGTGCCCACCTCAAATCCAGAGGAAGAAACCGCATCAAGGTGCCAGATCCCAATCAACCACCCTAATAAGAAATGAGGAGATGCCGGCGCCCGGTCTTGTAATAATATTACAGGTTACAGTTAATACATTTCTGGAGAGGTCGTTCAGTCGGCAAGGAATTTTTTCCCTAAAATTAGGAAAATTGGCTTCTACCTAACAGATTTTTTTTTTTACCTTCTTATGGATGAATGTGCTGGAGAACAGGCTGAACCCGAGGAGGTCTTCAGCCTTACAAAGTATGTTACTGGGAATCTGCTCATGCCCCTTCCAATTAAGGCCACTTTCACAATAGCGTTTATGCTGGATCCGGCAGGGTTCAGCAAAAACTCTTACGTTACTGATAATATAACCGTCTCCATCTGTCAAGAACAGATCCAGCTGTATTATCTGTAACATTGCCAAGACAGATCCATCATGAACTCCATTAAAAGTCAATGGGGGACGGATCCGTTTTCTATTGTGCCAGATTGTGTCACAGAAAACAGCCCAGTTGACTTGCATTGTGGGTCATGACGGATCCGTTTTGCTCCGCATCCCATGATGGAAAGCAAACCGAAGCATGCTGGGAACGCAACCAAACAGAATGGAACGCATTTTAGAGCACTCCGTTCTGTTCAGTTACGTTTTGTCCCCATTGACAATAAATGGGGACAAAACGGAAGTGTTTTTTTCCGGTATTGAAACCCTATGATGGATCTCAATACCGGAAAATATTAACGCTAGTGTGAAAGTAGCCTAACATGTCTGCATACTTGCTATGAACAACAGGTGAGGACATGCTGTGCCAACTAACTGTTTTGACACTGCTCTATTCCTGGGGAGGTTGTGCTGGTGGTCCCCTGGTTTTCACCCAGTAACCCCTATACAAGGATCTGGTCCTCACTGCAGGGGAGCCACCAAGCCACTATCTCCTGGAATCATCCCAGTTTAGTTGGCCACCTACCCACGGTAGTCAGAGACACTGGTGCAGATCACTAAGGGAATAAGCTATACTCATAGTCAGGAAACAAGCCAAAGTCAAGTCCGGCAAAGAACGCGCAAATCTGAATACAGTCCAGAGGTCGGGGTCAGCTCTGTGAACAGACAAGAGTCAGGTCAGGTGGGAGAGATTTCGAGTTAAGGAGTAGAGTTGAGCGAACACCTGGAAGTTCGTGTTCTCAAGGTTCGGCCGAACTTCACTAAAAAGTTCGAGTTCGGGACCCAAACTTGACCCTGAACCTGAACCCCATTGAAGTCAATGGGGACCCGAACTTTTTGGCACTAAAATGGCTCTAAAAATGTCATGGAAAGGGCTAGAGGGCTGCAAAAGGCAACAAAATGTGCTAAAGAGCATGGCAAGTGCTCTGCAAACAAATGTGGATAGGGAAATAACTTAAAATTAAATAAAATAATTAAAAAATAAAAAATAACAATCTTGAACTAAGAGGAGGAGGATGTGGAGTAGGAGGTTGACCGTCAGCATGACAAGCAGTTGTGTATTAGGGAATTCAATCTATGGCTCGGTGAATGGTGTTTGAACCAGGGATTTGGCTTTGTGTCTCATGTTGGCTCTAGCTGGAATGGAAAAGAACTGTACAAGAAAGATGGTTTGCATCTTTCTCTCAAGGGAACGAATCTCCTCAGTGAACAAAGGAGCATTTAAACTAGGAAAGGGGGGCACAAAAGAGACAATCCATCAGTTCGGCTGCCCCCCCAAAAAACAATGCCAGAAAATGCCAGGAGCTGATAGGATAAGAAACGACAAGCTGAGAGTCTTGTCTACAAATGCTCGCAGTCTAGGGAACTTGAGTCTGTAATGGCATCTGAGAATATAGACTTAGTGGCTGTTACTGAGACATGGTTCAATGAGAGTAATGACTGGGACATAACAATACCTGGGTTCTCTCTATATAGGAAAGACAGAGAAGGCAAGAAAGGGGGTGGAGTGGCCCTATATGTGAAAGATAGCATAAAATCTAATCTAATACAAGTCAGCGAGACCAATTTAGAGTCAGTTTGGGTTACGTTGCAGCTTGGTAATCATAAGGTAACTCGTGTAGGTGTCATATACAGACCACCAAGCCAAGTCACAGAATTGGATGATCTACTGGTTGAGGAAATGGCTAAAATGACATTGAAAGGGGAAGTTGTCATAATGGGAGACTTTAATCTTCCTGATATAAACTGGAAAACCAAAACAGCTAGTTCTGCCAGGAGCACAGACATCCTAAACTCCCTACTGGGATTATCTCTACAGCAAGTGGTTGAGGAGCCAACCCGGAAGGAGGCCATTTTAGATTTGGTGTTCACAAATGGCAATTTGGTATCTGATATTACTGTCGGGGAAAGCTTAGGATCCAGTGATCACCAGTCAGTGAGGTTTACTATAAGTACAGTGACTGAGTCACTCCACACAAAAACAAAAGTTTTAGATTTTTGGAAAACAGACTTTTCTAAAATGAGATCAGTGGTATACGAGTCCCTATCAGACTGGAACAATTTCAATGGAGTCCAAGAGAAATGGGACTACTTAAAAGTGGCACTATTGAAGGCAACAGAAAAGTGCATTAGGCTTGTCAGTAAAGGCAAAAAAAGGAAGAGACCCCTGTGGTACTCAGCAAAAGTGGCCAAAATCATTAAAAACAAAAAGATGGCATTTAGCAAGTATAAAAACACCCAAAATGAGGATGACCGGGAAATCTATAAGATGAGGCAGAGAGAGGCCAAGCAAGTTATAAGAGCTTCTAAAGCTCAGGCAGAAGAGAAATGAGCTCAGTCAGTGAATAAAGGGGATAAGACATTCTTCAGATACATAAATGAAAAAAGGAAATTAAAAAAAGGAATTACCAAATTAAAAACAAAAGAAGGAAGGTATATGGAAGAGGATAAAGAACTAGCTGACTGCCTCAATGAAAGGAAAATGAAGGAGAAGGACCTCAGTTAGGGAGGAAGACTAATGAATCCTTTGATGCATGTGTCTTTACAGAGGAAGAGGTTCTAAGTCAGCTGTCCAAAATTAATACAAATAAATCACAGGGGCCTGATGGTATACACCCAAAGCTATTAAAAGAGCTTAGAGGTGTACTAGCAAATCCATTAACAGATTTATTTAGCCAATCACTGGTAACAGGAGTCGTCCCAGAATATTGGAAATTAGCAAACGTTGTGCCAATTCACAAGAAAGGTAGTAGAGAGGAATCGGGCAACTATAGGCCAGTAAGCCTGACATCAATAGTGGGGAAATTAATGGAAACCATACTCAAGGAGAGGATTGTGGAACATCTAAAAACCCATGGGTTGATTGATAAAAAACAGCATGGGTTTACTTCAGGGAGATCATGTCAAACTAATCTCATTGACTTTTTTGATTGGGTGACTATAATAATAGATGGCGGAGGTGCAGTAGACATGGCTTATCTGGACTTTAGTAAGGCTTTTGATCCTGTCCTACATAGAAGGCTTATCAATAAACTGCAGTCTCTGAGCTCGGGCTCACATATTGTTGAATGGATTAGGCAGTGGCTGAAGGACATACGACAGAGGGTTGTAGTCAATGGAGTATATTCAGACCATGGTATTGTTACCGGTGGGGACCTCAGGGATCGGTTCTGGACCCATATTGTTTAATATCTTTATCAGCGACATTGCAGAAAGCCTCAATGGTAAGGTGGGTCTTTTTCTGATGACACAAAGATTTGTATCAGGGTTGATGTTCCTGGAGGGAGACACCAAATGGAAAAGGATTTAGGAAAACTAGAGGAATGGTCAAAAATCTGGCAACTAAAATTTAATGTCGATAAGTGCAAGATAATGCACCTGGGGCGTAAAAACCCAAGAGCAGAATATAAAATCAGTGATACAGTACTAACCTCAGTATCTGCGGAAAGGGATTTAGGGGTCATTATATCAGACGACCTAAAGGGTGGCAGACAATGTCATAGAGCAGCAGGTAATGCCAGCAGAGTGCTTGGGTGTATAGGGAGAGGCATTAACAGTAGGGAGGTGGGCTCTGGGGTGTATCTATCACGAGGCAAACAAGGCATTTGCCTAGGGCGGCACTTGCCAATGGGGCGGCAAAATGCCGGTATACTCAGATCCGATGGTATATTCTAGCCCCCAGCCAGGCGTTCCCATGGTGACGGGGACGCTTGCCTGGGTGTTGGAATACACAGGGCCCCGCCGCTCGCAGGATCATACATTTATTAACTGTAATCTGTAACTTTAACTGTAACCTCCCACTAGGCGGCGCAGGAGCGTGACGTCAGTGAGTGAGCGCCGCGCACTGCTGCCTGTTACCGGAGCTGAGAGTAAGATACCCTAGTAAAGAGATAAGCGCTCATTTAAAGTTAAAGTTACAGATTACAGTTAATAAATGTATAATCTTGTGAGCGGCGGGGAGGGGGATCTGTGGATGGCACTGTCATGGGTGGGGGATCTGTGGATGGCACTGTCATGGGGGGGGGATCTGTGGATGGCACTGTCATGGGTGGGGATCTGTGGATGGCACTGTCATGGGTGGGGGATCTGTGGATGGCACTGTCATGGGTGGGGGATCTGTGGATGGCACTGTCATGGGTGGGGATCTGTGGATGGCACTGTCATGGGTGGGGGATCTGTGGATGGCACTGTTATGGGGGTGATCTGTGGATGACACTGTCATGGGGGATCTGTGGATGACACTGTCATGGGGGGATCTGTGGATGGCACTGTTATGGGTGGGGGATCTGTGGATGGCACTGTTATGGGGGAAACTGTGGATGACACTGTCATGGGGGATCTGTGGATGACACTGTCATGGGGGATCTGTGGATGGCACTGTCATGGGGGGATCTGTGGATGGCACTGTTATGGGAGGGGAATCTGTGGGTGACACTGTTATAGGGAGGGGGATCTGTGAATGACACTGTCATGGGAGGGGAATCTGTGGATGGCACTGTTATAAATGGGGGATCTGTGGATGGCACTGTCATGGGGGATCTGTGGATGGCACTGTCATGGGTGGGGATCTGTGGATGGCACTGTCATGGGTGGAGGATCTGTGGATGGCACTGTTATGGGGGTGATCTGTGGATGCCACTGTCATTGGGGGATCTGTGGATGACACTGTTTAGGGGGAATCTGTGAATGACACTGTTATTGGGGGATCTGTGGATGACACTGTTATGGGAGATCTGTGGATGACACTGTTATGGGGGATCTGTGGATGACACTGTTATGGGGGATCTGTGGATGGCACTGTTATGGGGATCTGTGGATGACACTGTCATGGGGGGATCTGTGGATGGCACTGTCATGGGTGGGTGATCTGTGGATGGCACTGTTATGGGGGTGATCTGTGGATGAAACTGTCATGGGGGATCTGTGGATGACACTGTCATGGGTGGGGATCTGTGGATGATACTGTTATGGGGGAACTGTGGATGACACTGTCATGGGTGGGGGATCTGTGGATGGCACTGTTATGGGGGTGATCTGTGGATGAAACTGTCATGGGGGATCTGTGGATGACACTGTCATGGGGGATCTGTGGATGGTACTGTTATGGGGGAACTGTGGATGACACTGTCATGGGTGGGGATCTGTGGATGGCACTGTTATGGGGATCTGTGGATGGCACTGTCATGGGGGAACTGTGGATGACACTGTCATGGGGGGATCTGTGGATGGTACTGTCATGGGTGGGGATCTGTGGATGGCACTGTCATGGGTGGGGATCTGTGGATGGCACTGTCATGGGTGGGGATCTGTGGATGGCACTGTCATGGGTGGGGGATCTGTGGATGGCACTGTTATGGGGGTGATCTGTGGATGGCACTGTTATGGGGGTGATCTGTGGATGACACTGTCATGGGGGGGGGATCTGTGGATGACAGTGTCATGGGGGATCTGTGGATGGCACTGTTATGGGTGGGGATCTGTGGATGGCACTGTTATGGGTGGGGATCTGTGGATGGCACTGTTATGGGGGATCTGTGGATGGCACTGTCATGGGGGAACTGTGGATGACACTGTCATGGGGGGGATCTGTGGATGGCACTGTCATGGGTGGGGATCTGTGGATGGCACTGTCATGGGTGGGGGATCTGTGGATGGCACTGTCATGGGTGGGGATCTGTGGATGGCACTGTCATGGGTGGGGATCTGTGGATGGCACTGTTATGGGGGTGATCTGTGGATGACACTGTCATGGGGGGGGATCTGTGGATGACACTGTCATGGGGGGGGATCTGTGGATGGCACTGTTATGGGTGGGGGATCTGTGGATGACACTGTCATGGAGGGGAAACTGTGGATGACACTGTCATGGGGGGGGGATCTGTGGATGACACTGTCATGGGGGGGGGATCTGTGGATGGCACTGTCATGGGGGGGATCTGTGGATGGCACTGTTATGGGTGGGGGATCTGTGGATGGCACTGTTATGGGAGGGGAATCTGTGGGTGACACTGTTATAGGGAGGGGGATCTGTGAATGACACTGTCATGGGAGGGGAATCTGTGGATGGCACTGTTATAAATGGGGGATCTGTGGATGGCACTGTCATGGGGGATCTGTGGATGGCACTGTCATGGGTGGGGGATCTGTGGATGGCACTGTCATGGGTGGAGGATCTGTGGATGGCACTGTTATGGGGGTGATCTGTGGATGCCACTGTCATTGGGGGATCTGTGGATGACACTGTTTAGGGGGAATCTGTGAATGACACTGTTATTGGGGGATCTGTGGATGACACTGTTATGGGAGATCTGTGGATGACACTGTTATGGGGGATCTGTGGATGACACTGTCATGGGGGGGGATCTGTGGATGGCACTGTCATGGGTGGGGGATCTGTGGATGATACTGTTATGGGGGGAACTGTGGATGACACTGTCATGGGTGGGGGATCTGTGGATGGCACTGTTATGGGGGTGATCTGTGGATGAAACTGTCATGGGTGGGGGATCTGCGGATGGCACTGTTATAGGGAGGGGGATCTGTGAATGACACTGTCATGGGAGGGGAATCTGTGGATGGCACTGTCATGGGGGGATCTGTGGATGGCACTGTCATGGGTGGGGGATCTGTGGATGGCACTGTCATGGGTGGAGGATCTGTGGATAGCACTGTTAAGGGGGTGATCTGTGGATGACACTGTCATGGGTGGGGGATCTGTGAATGACACTGTTATAAATGGGGGATCTGTGGATGGCACTGTCATGGGGGGGGGGTCTGTGGATGGCACTGTCATGGGTGGAGGATCTGTGGATGGCACTGTTATGGGGGTGATCTGTGGATGACACTGTTTAGGGGGAATCTGTGGATGACACTGTTATTGGGGGATCTGTGTATGACACTGTTTAGGGGGGATCTGTGGATGACACTGTTATGGGGGATCTGTGGATGGCACTGTTATGGGGGTGATCTGTGGATGACACTGTCATGGGGGGGATCTGTGGATGGCACTGTTATGGGTGGGGGATCTGTGGATGGCACTGTTATGGGGGGGGGGAACTGTGGATGACACTGTCATGGGGGGGGGATCTGTGGATGACACTGTCATGGGGGGATCTGTGGATGGCACTGTCATGGGGGGATCTGTGGATGGCACTGTTATGGGTGGGGGATCTGTGGATAGCACTGTTATGGGAGGGGAATCTGTGGGTGACACTGTTATAGGGAGGGGGATCTGTGAATGACACTGTCATGGGAGGGGAATCTGTGGATGGCACTGTTATAAATGGGGGATCTGTGGATGGCACTGTCATGGGGTGGGGGATCTGTGGATGGCACTGTCATGGGTGGAGGATCTGTGGATGGCACTGTTATGGGGGTGATCTGTGGATGCCACTGTCATTGGGGGATCTGTGGATGACACTGTCATGGGGGGTCTGTGGATGATACTGTTATGGGGGATCTGTGGATGACACTGTTATGGGGGATCTGTGGATGACACTGTTATGGGGATCTGTGGATGACACTGTTTAGGGGGAATCTGTGGATGACACTGTTATTGGGGGATCTGCGGATGACACTGTTATGGAGAGATCTGTGGATGACACTGTTATAGGGGATCTGTGGATGACACTGTTATGGGGGATCTGTGGATGGCACTGTTATGGGGGATCTGTGGATGACACTGTCATGGGGGATCTGTGGATGGCACTGTCATGGGTGGGGATCTGTGGATGATACTGTTATGGGGGTGATCTGTGGATGACACTGTCATGGGGGGGGATCTGTGGATGGCACTGTTTAGGGGGGATCTGTAGATGGCACTGTTATGGGGGATCTGTGGATGTCACTGTTATGGGGGATCTGTGGATGACACTGTTTAGGGGGAATCTGTGGATGACACTGTTATTGGGGGATCTGCGGATGACACTGTTATGGGAGATCTGTGGATGACACTGTTATGGGGGATCTGTGGATGACACTGTTATGGGGGATCTGTGGATGGCACTGTCATGGGGGGGGATCTGTGGATGGCACTGTCATGGGTGGGGGATCTGTGGATGATACTGTTATGGGGGTGATCTGTGGATGACACTGTCATGGGGGGGGATCTGTGGATGGCACTGTTTAGGGGGGATCTGTAGATGGCACTGTTATGGGGAGGGGGATCTGTGGATCATGGATTACTGATCTTTGTAAAGTGGTTGAATTTACACTTTATATTATTATATCTAAAGGTTCTCTTTAAATAATAGATGCAACATTTGGTACAGAAAGCACAAAATATTGGCCTTCGTTATTCACTTTTAAATATAGAAAGGAAGATGTAAAGCTCTAACAGGAAAGGGTGGAGCCTAAAGAGGAAGGGGTGGGGTTTACAGAGGAAGGGGTTTGGCCTTGATAGAAAGAGGTGGGTCAAATTTATATTACGGGGGTGCCCGAGTTTAGTCTCGCCTAGGGCAACACAAAACCAAGATACACCATTGCTGGTGCCGCTCTACAGAGCACTAGGGAGACCTCATTGGGAGTATTGTGTGCAGTACTGGAGACCAGATCTGCAGAAGGATATTCAGAGAAGAGCTACTAAACTAGTACATGGACTGCAGGACAAAACTGACCAGGAAAGGTTAAAGGACCTTAACATGTATAGCTTGGAAGTAAGAAGAGACAGAGGGGATATGATAGAAATACATAAAGGGAATCAGCGCGGTAAAAGAGGAGAGAATATTTAAAAGAAGAAAAACTGCTACAAGAGGACATAGTTTTAAATTAGAGGGGCAAAGGTTTAAAAGTAATATCAGGAAGAATTACTTTACTGAGAGAGTAGTGGACGCATGGAATAGCCTTCCTGCAGAAGTGGTAGCTGCAAATACAGTGAAGGAATTTAAGCATGCATGGGATAGGCATAAGGCCATCCTTCATATAAGATAGGGCCGGCGGCTAGTCATAGGATTCAGTATATTGGGCATAAGGCCATCCTTCATATAAGATAGGGCCGAGGGCTAGTCATAGGATTCAGTATATTGGGCATAAGGCCGTCCTTCATATAAGATAGGGCCGAGGGCTAGTCATAGGATTCAGTATATTGGGCAGACTAGATGGGCCAAATGGTTCTTATCTGCCGACACATTCTAGTTTCTATGTTTCTATGTTGAGGAGGCGGAGGACATGGCGGTGTAGGTGGAAGTGGTGGTGGAGGTGGAAGAGGGAGCCAACAGTTTTTTTTTTGTTTTGTTTTTTCATTGGGGTAGCCTCCAAAATATTGGGACATATTAAAAAATAAAACAATAATAATAATGATATAAGTGCGCTTTAGTACAAGATTGGATGGTTGAGGCCGGTATAAATGTCTATTCTACACAAGGGAGGGTCAGGTCCTGTGGGATCCATGCCTGGTTCATTTTTATGAACGTCAGCTTGTCCACGTTGGCTGCGGACAGGCGGCTGCGTTTGTCAGTAATGACGCCCCCTGCCGTGCTGAATACACGTTCAGACAAAACGCTGGCCGCCGGGCAGGCCAGCACCTCCAAGGCATAAAATGCTAACTCTGGCCACGTGGACAATTTGGAGACCCAGAAGTTGAATGGGGCCGAACCATCAGTCAGTACGTGGAGGGGTGTGCAGACGTACTGTTCAACCATGTTAGTGAAATGTTGCCTCCTGCTAACACGTTCCGTATCAGGTGGTGGTGCAGTTAGCTGTGGCGTGGAGACAAAACTTTTCCACATTTCTGCCATGCTAACCCTGCCCTCAGAGGAGCTGGCCGTGACACAGCTGCGTTGGCGACCTCTAACTCCTCCTCTGCCTTCGCCTTGTGCTTCCACCTGTTCCCCTGTGACATTTGGGAACGCTCTCAGGAGCACCTCTACCAGCGTGCGCTTGTACTCGCGCATCTTCCTATCATGCTCCAGTGCAGGAAGTAAGGTGGGCACATTGTCTTTGTACCGGGGATCCAGCAGGGTGGCAACCCAGTAGTCCGCACACGTTAAAATGTGCGCAACTCTGCTGCCGTTGCGCAGACACTGCAGCATGTAGTCGCTCTTGTGTGCCAGGCTCCCCAGAGGTAAGAACAAGCCGTCCTCTGTGGGAGGCGTATCGTCATCGTCCTCCGTACCCCCCCAGCCACGCACCAGTGATGGGCCTGAGCTGTGTCGGGTGCCACCCTGCTGTGAACCTGCTTCATCCTCATCCTCGTCCTCCTCATCCTCCAGTAGTGGGCCCTGGCTGGCCACATTTGTACCTGGCCTCTGCTGTTGCAAAAAAACTCCCTCGGAGCCACTTCTAACAGACTGGCCTGAAAGTGCTAAAAATGACCCCTCATCCTCCTCCTCCTCCTGGGCCACCTCCGCTTCCATCATCGCCCTAAGCGTTTTCTCAAGGAGACATAGAAGGGGTATTGTAACGCTGATAACGGCGTCATCGCCACTGGCCATGTTGGTGGAGTACTCGAAACAGCGCAACAGGGCACACAGGTCTCGCATGGGGGCCCAATCATTGGTGGTGAAGTGGTGCTGTTCCGCAGTGCGACTGACGCGTGCGTGCTGCAGCTGAAACTCCACTATGGCCTGCTGCTGCTCGCACAGTCTCTCCAGCATGTGCAAGGTGGAGTTCCACCTGGTGGGCACGTCGCATATGAGGCGGTGAGCGGGAAGGCCGAAGTTCCACTGTAGCGCAGACAGGCGAGCAGCGGCAGGATGTGAACGCCGGAAGCGCGCACAGACGGCCCGCACTTTATGCAGCAGCTCTGACATGTCGGGGTAGTTGTAAAGGAACTTCTGCACCACCAAATTCAGCACATGCGCCAGGCAAAGGATGTGCGTCAAACCGGCTAGTCCCAGAGCTGCGACGAGATTTCGCCTATTATCGCACACCACCAGGCCGGGCTTGAGGCCCACCAGCAGAAACCACTCGTCGGTCTGTTGTTCAATACCCCGCCACAACTCCTGCGCGGTGTGGGGCCTGTCCCCCAAACATATGAGTTTCAGAATGGCCTGCTGACGTTTACCCCGGGCGGTGCTGAAGTTGGTGGTGAAGGTGTGTGGCTGACTGGATGAGCTGGTGGAAGCAGAGGAGGAGGAGGAAGCCGAGTAGGAGAAGGAGGCTAGAGGAGGCAAAGAATGATGCCCTGCGATCCTTGGGGGCGGAAGGACATGCACCAAAGAACTCTCCGCCTGGAGCCCAGACGCCACTACATTTACCAAAGCATCCTCCTTAATTGTGAGCAGCGATTGTTTGAGTAGACACAGCAGTGGGATGGTTACGCTGATAATAGCGTTATCGCCACTAACCATCTGTGTGGATTCATCAAAGTTTTTTAAAACCTCACAGAGGTCTGACATCAATGCCCACTCCTTGCTTGTGAATAGTTGCATTTGACTGGAAAGGCGATGACCATGTTGCAGCTGGTATTCCACAACTGCCCTCTGCTGCTCACAAAGCCTGGCCAACATGTAGAATGTAGAGTTCCACCACGTGCTCACGTCGTACAACAGTCGGTGAGCTGGAAGCCGCAAGCGCTGCTGCAGCGTTGACAGACCGGCCTAAGCTGTGGACGACATGCGGAAATGAGCACACAAGCGGCGCGCCTTCACTAGTAGCTCTGCTAAATTGGGGTAGGTTTTGATAAACTGCTGAACCACTAAGTTTAAGACGTGGGCTAGGCATGGAATGTGTGTCATATTGCTCCAAAGCCGCCACCAAGTTATGGCCATTGTCGAACACAACCATGCCTGATTAAAGGTTGAGTGGCGAGAGCGACAGCTCGGTCTGGCCCCTATACCCTGCCACAGCTCTTCGATGGTGTGCTGTCCCCTAAGCAGATCAGCTTCAGCATGGCCTGTTGACGCTTACCCACAGCAGTGCTTCACTGCTTCCAGCTAGCGATTGATGGCTGATTGCTGCTGGAGGTGGAAGTGGAGAAGGAGGCGGAGGAGGAGGAGAAGTGGGGGTTGGACCCAGTAACATAGTTGCTGGCGAAGACCCTGATGGACGTAGGGCCCGCAATCCTGGGTGTGGGTAGCACCTATGCCATCCCAGGGTCCGACTCACTCCCGGCCTCCACAACATTCACCCAGTGTGCGGTCAGGGTAATGTAGCGTCCCTGGCCTCCAGCACTTGTCCATGTGTCTGTGGTGAGGTGGACCTTCCCAGTAAGTGCGTTGGTCAGGGCACAGGTAATGTTGGGACACATGCTGGTGTAAGGCGGGCACGGCACACCGTGAAAAATAGTGACGGCTGGGGACTGTGTACCGAGGGACCTCAGTGTCGACAAGCCTAAATGGCAACATTTCAAGGGCCAGTAGTTTCGAAAGTTGCGCATTTAGTGATATCGCCTGTGGGTGGGTATTTGCGCTTGCGTTCAAATGCCTGCGTTATCGACATTTGGACGGTGGGCTGGGACAGGGAAGTGGATGTTGTTGCTGACGGTTCATGCAAAGGTCCAGGTGCAGGGCGAGGGGCATCTGGGCCTGCGCCTTCGACAGGGGATTGGCCAGCACGTAACACAGGGGAAGAGGAGGCAGTGGTGTGACCCGCAGACGCAGAGTGTGGACCCAGGCATTCGGCCCACTTATTAGGGTGCTTGGATGCCATGTGGCGGATCATGCTGGTGGTGGTGAGGTTGCTAGTGTTCACGCCCGGCTCATTTTGTTACGGCACAGGTTGCAAACTACCATTCTTCTGTCGCCTGCGCTTTCCTCAAAAAAGCGCCATACTGCGGAACACCTACCCCTTGGCAAGGTAGATTTACGCATGGGGGTGCTCGGTGTAACGGTTGCGGGCCTGTTTGGTGTGGGCCGACGTCTCCCTTTTGCCACCCCACTGCCTCTTCCAGACTGTTGCGGTGCTGCGGATCCCTCCCCCTCTGTACTGCTGTCCTCGCTCAGCTTTTCACCTAACCATGTTGGGTCAGTGACCTCATCGTCCACCACCTCCTCTTCCACTTCCTCACTCTGCTCATCCTCCTGACTTGACCTAACCACCACCTCAGTGATTGACAACTGTGTCTTATCATCATTCACCTCATGAACGAATGATTGCGGTTCACCACAGTCATCTTCTTGAGACAGTGAAGGCTCAAGAGGTTGGGAATCAGGGCACAATATCTCAGGTACCTCTTCAAGCGTGCTGGGCACGAGGGCCAAACCAAGTACTGGCGATGAAAAGAGGTCATGTGAATATCCGAGTGTGGGATCACTTGTTTGGCCAGACTCGACATGGTGGGAGGAAGGAGGATCAGAGTGAGGATTCGGTTGACCAGACTCTTGGCTACAGAGACTGGACTTCGTGGAAGAGAGGGTGGTGCTTAACCGACTGGAAGCATTATCTTCTGCAATCCAACCGACCACCTGTTCGCACTGGTCCGACTTGGACAGTGTTGTCCTGCGCCACCCAGCTAAGTTGGACATGAAGCTGGGTAAGGTGGATTTTTTTGTTTTTTCTGGTGCACTGGCAGCAGGCACAGTTTCATTGCACCCAGGGCCACGGCCTCTGCTTGCACATCAGCATTACGCCCAGGGCCACGGCTTCTGCTTGCATGATCAGCATTATGCCCAGGGCCACGGCCCCTGCTTGCACCATCAGCATCACGCCCACTTCCTCCTCCCTTTATGCTCGCCTTCTTCATATTAATGGTTTTGTCTGTAGATGTGGCACAGATTTTTTTACTGTCCACTAAAGACACAGTTTTCTGATGCAGGACAGTACTGGATACAGAAAAATATAGATTTTCGGAACTACACTAGCCCAGAGATAATGTTATTTTTACAGTACACACTGTATTGGCTTGCTGTAATGTACTGAACACAGAAAAATAAATTTTTTCAGGTGTACACTAGGCCACAGATAATTATTTTTTTAACTGTACACACTGTATTTGCTTTCTGTAATGAACAGGAGACAGAGAAATACAATTTTTCGGCACCACACTAGGCCAGAGATAATGTAATCTTTACAGTAAACACTATATTTGCTTTCTGTAATGTACTGGATACAGAGAAATACTATTTTTCGCCACTACACTAGACCACAGATAATGTAGTTCTATGTTGGATACCAATTTGTCCCAAATTAAATGTATTTTCTGCTGGAATACTGTATATACGGTTCCAGCCTAAACGCACACATAGATGTGCCCAAAACTATGGCCAAAATATAAAACACTCTCTGCTGGAGTAATTAATATGACGGTTACAGATTGAACGCACACACAGATGTGGCACAAGTTAGGTTAATTTCCCCAGAACAAATAATTTCTCTGATGGTGCAGTGTATATCTCAGTACCAGGAACAGTGTAGTAAATAAGCCCCTTTTCATAATGTCTGCTCAACACACTGCTTTATGATGGTGCAGTGTATATCTCAGTACCAGGCACACTGTAGTGCATAAGCCCCTTTTTATAATGTCTGCCCAACACACTGCCTTATGATGGCGCAGTGTCGCAGTGTATATCTCAGTACCAGGCACACTGTAGTGAATAAGCCCCTTTTTATAATGTCTGCCCAACACACTGCCTTTTGATGGTGCAGTGTATATCTCAGTACCAGGCACACTGTAGTGAATAAGACCCTTTTATAATGTCTGCCCAACACACGGCCTTATGATGGTCCAGTGTATATCTCAGTACCAGGCACACTGTAGTGAATAAGCCCCTTTTTATTATATCTGCCCAACACACTGCTTTATGATGGTGCAGTATATATCTCAGTACCAGGCACACTGTAGTGAATAAGCCCCTTTTATAATGTCTGCCCAACACACTGCTTTATGATGGTGCAGTAGATATCTCAGTACCAGGCACACTGTAGTGAATAAGCCCCTTTGTATAATATTTCCCCAACACACTGCTTTATGATGGTGCAGTGTATATCTCAGTACCAGGCACACTGTAGTGATCCTCTCCTTCACCCGCTCGTAGTTCCTTCTGTTTTTTGTAGGAGTAGATTCGAGGGCACTCAAAGCCCGACCAGACAGAAGCTGCCCAGCTCATCCTGAAGAAGCAGCTATACGACCAGTTGCCTGTCGAAAATAAGGATTGGGTGAAGGACCGAAGACCGCTTAACATCAATGAAGCCGCAGTCCTGGCAGATCAGTATATTGATACCAGGAGACCCCCTCGACCTGAAGCTCGACCAGTCAGCAGACCCTTTCAGGCGTCGATACCTTGTACCCTCCTCCTCGGGCAGCGCCTGCAGCCCTTCTCCGATCGGATGGGAGAAGGTGCTATACATGCAATCAGGTGGGACACATGCGGAGCAACTGCCCCCAAAATTGCCCCCATTCTCCACAGTGGAACCGAGCTACAGTGGGACCCCAGAGATCAGCAGCCCATTTTGTAGAGGAGTCCCCGGTCATTATGGTAAGAAGAGGGGATGAGGAGGAGTTTGAGGTGCTCCACGATGTTGACCCTGTGCAGGAAGCCGCTCTAGATAACCGCCAACACCATAGGCAGCCAGTGACAGTGAATGGACTCCCCACTCACGGGCTCCTTGACAGTGGAGTCACCATCACACTAGTACAGCAGCGGATGGTGAGATTGGACGACCATACAGGATGGGCCATTACAGTACGAGTGGCAGGGAGAAAAATCATCCGAATTCCGACCGCACGAGTATACCTGGAATGGGGAGCCGATAACCATGAACTGGTGGTCGGGGTGATGAAGAATCTGCCTGCAGACGTCTTGCTCATAAACGATCTGGGAAATTTGACTTCATCTTTCGTAGCGGAATCCTCATCCGAGGCATATCCAATGACCACCTGGCAGCAGTGATGATGGGACCCAGGTAAGCCCGGTTCTTAAGACCCCTTACTCAATTTCCCTGACATTGTCCTGGGTTGCCCCAGCCCAATTCACCCAGGAAACTCTGACCGACCCCTCATTGACCAAGTATAAAGAGAGAGAGTAGTTGGACCCCAGGGGGTTTGGAGGGGACCGCTTTGAGTGGGATGGGGGGCTACTGTACAGGGTTACTGAGGGCAAGAGATCTCACCATCTACCGAAGTGCCAGTTAATGGTACCCTTACAACATTGGTCCCAGCTCCTTAGTGATGCTCATGACATTCCCTTAGCGGGGCACCTTGGAGTTACTAAAACCCAGACCCACCTGACCCAATTATTTTTTTGGCCAGGGTATCACCGAGGACTTTCGACAATACTGTCGGACATGCGACAGTTGTCAGCGGGTGGGCAAGAAGTCTGACCATTCCAAAGCTTCCTTGTATCCTATGCCCATAATTTCTCAACCATTTAGTCGGATTGCAGTTGACCTGGAGGCACCACTTTCCCGTACCAGTCCCTCTGGAAAGAGGTATATATTGACGGTTGTGGACTATGCCACCCGTTACCCGGACGCGATTCTGCTGGCCAATATCCATGCAGAGACAGTGGCTATTGCCCTACTCAGGATTGTTCCTCGGTTGGGATTTTGTATAGATATTATCTCGGTCCAGGAGCAACCTTACCATCCCCAGACGAACGAACTGTGTGAGAGGTTCAATAGAACGCTAAAGCAGCTGAGTCATACGTTCGCTACCTCCCGTACCACCTGTTCACTTACCGGGAGGTACCCCAGGAGTACAGCAGCCAATCAGCTGGCGTTTTACTACTTGCCCCAAGAGGCCATCACAGCCATGCCTACTAATGGCATGGCTGTGATTGGCCAAGTGCAGCATGTGACCCAGCCTCTATTTAAGCTGGAGTCACGTAGCGCCGCACGTCACCCTGCTCTGATTAGTGTAGGGAGAGGACGCAGCTGCTGTGAGGGCGAGATTAGGCAGGGAAGACACAGCAAAAACACCTAATGAAGTGATCGATCTACAGCTGTGAATCATTCAACTTCTGCTAGTTAATTGCTCACTTGTTTTTAGGCTGCACAGAGCGTTTTTCTGTCACTTTTTTCTGGGGTGATCGGCGGCCATTTAGTGTCTTGTGGTGCACCAGCACAAGCTGCCACCAAGTCCATCAATCCATCAATACTAATTTTTTTTTTTTTTGCTATATCCTACATCAGGGGCTTGGCTGTGCTTATTGTCACCCCTAGAAACTGAGGATAGAAATTTCTATATTTTATTGAGGGGTGAAATTAAATTGCCAAAATACCAATCCCCTAAATCTGGTGTTCCAGCTGTGGCTAGCCAAGTGTAATACTGTCTGCTTTCTGGCAAAGGATAGATTTTTTTCTGTGGTGAAATTCAATTGCCAAAATAGCAATCCCCTAAATCTGGTGTCCCAGCAGTGGCTGGCCAAGTTTAATAGTGTCCGGCAAAGGATATTTTTTTTTCTGGGGTGAAATTCAATTGCCAAAATAGCAATACCATAAATCAGTGGTTTCAGCTGTGGCTGGCCAAGTTTAATAGTGTCCGGCAAAAGATATATTTCTTTCTGGGGTGAAATTCAATTGCGAATCTAGCAATACCGTAAATCAGTGGTTTCAGCTGTGGCTGGCCAAGTTTAATAGTGTCCGGCAAAGGATATATTTCTTTCTGGGGTGAAATTCAATTGCCAAAATAGCAATACCGTAAATCAGTGGTTCCAGCTGTGGCTGGCCAAGTTTAATACTGTCCGGCAAAGGGTAGATTTTAAATTGTTGGGTGAAATATTACCATTTTTACAGGGTACAATCCCCTGCACTGCATAACTGACAGGGAACTTACAATTGGCGGTTACAGTCTTGCATGAAATAAAGCCTTTTTGGGCTGTGAAGCCAAAGGTAGTCGCCAATAACTGTTTTTTCATTTGTAATTTTTTTTTAAAAATTAGTGTAGACCCCAAAACATTGGGAAAATATAAAAAATAAAACAAATTGTAAGTGCACGGTAGTATAATAGTGGTTGGGTAAGGCCGGTATACATGTCTATTCTGCATAAGGTACAAACAAGTCCTGTGGGATCCATGTCGGGTTCTTTTTAATAAACTAAAGCTTGCCCACATTGTCTGCGGACAGGCAGCTGTACTTTAGCCGTGCTAAACACACGTTCAGACAATACAGTGGCTGCAGGGCAGGCCAGCACCTCCAAGGCGTAAAGGGCAACCTCAGGACATGTGCCCAATTTGATGACCCAGAAGTTGAATGGGGCAGACCCAGTGGCATAGTTAGAAATGATTGGGAACCACAGCAAATTTTTGAATGGGGCCCCCTCCCCCAGTAATTTTTGCGCAAACCCCTTCCTTTCATGCCGCCATGCCTGTGGCTACTAAAGATCGCTCTCTCAGACCAGGCCCAGCAGCTGTTCCATCCGCTTTCTACACTGTCTATACTGCCACTGTATATAATTTATTTGTATAATACTGTTACTCCTCCTCCTCCTGGATGGGCCCTTTCTAGGTCATGGCCCCAAAGCAGTTGCTTCCCCTGTAGCTATTCCCCTGGGCAGACCCATCAGTCAGTTTGTGTACTGTTTCACCATGTTGCTGAAATGCTGCCTCCTAAGACGTTCCAGATCTGCTGGTGGTGCAGGTTCTTGTGGTGACAAAGCTTTTCCACATTTTGCCCATGATAACCCTGCCTTCTGAGCGGTTGCTGGTGCCCCGGCTGCATTGGCAAATTCTTCCTCCTCCTCCTCTGCCTTCACCTTGTGCTTCCACTGAGTCCCCGGTGTCAGGTGTGAATGCCATCAGCAGCGCGTCTACTAGCGGGCTCATCTTCCTATTACATTCCAGTGAGGGAATTAAGGACGGCACGTTGTCCTTGTAACTGGGATGCAGCAGGGTGGCCACCCAGTAATCAGCACAAGTTAGAATGTGGCAGTAACTGGGCAGTCGTTGCGCAGGCACTGCAGCATGTAGTCGCTCATGTCTTCCAGGCTGCCCACAGACATGGACAAGCTATCCTCTTTGAGGGAGGTATATCGTCTGTGTCCTCTGTATCCCCCAGCGTTCCTCCTACTCCTCTTCCTCATCCTCCAGAACTGTGCCGTGGCTGGACAATTGTGTTCCAGGCCAGGGCCTATGTTGGTGCAGGAACCCACCCTCCGAGCCACTTGTATTTGGTTGGCCTTAAGTTAAGGATAAGGCGTGTATGTAAGAGATGTCAAAAATAGGCACCCCATAAAAATAAACTAATATCTATATAATTTCTAGCTTCAACAATCCACAAGTATGACTGTATAGTATTAAATTAACCACCAGTAGATGGCAGCAGAGAGAACGCTTGAATTGCAGAGCTACAAACAGCAGAGGGGAACTGAATAACGCAGATCTTGGTTTATGGGGGGACAGGATTTACTGCTACATTTCCTGTATCCCCATACTGAAGGTCATGTGTTTGTTCCTTCCAGGTAAGGGAACACAAATTCAGAGCCATAAATAGGCTAAAATGATGTAAAACACATTCCTATAATCAGCTAAGGCTGCTGGTGATGCAGTGTGAGTGTATAACACCATGCACAAGTGTTAGTGAAGCACAATGAGGTGTCGCACGGTGCTAATATGTAGTGACTATGATTACTGTAGGAGCGGATCTCGCTCTATGATATTATACTGCACTATTGGTTTACTGGGATGCAGAGTAAATAATCAGAGAGCAGCATTATGTAAGGACAGGATTTACTGCTACATTTCCGGTATCCCCCATACTGAGAGACATGTGTTTGTTCCTTCCAGAACATGTTCAATAAAATCTCTTCTGTCTTCACCCAGCCCGCTCCCTTCGCACATTGGAATTATTGACCATACTTTCAGCATATGTGCAACAAAATTGGTGGCCTGTACGGGGAGCGAGTGAGGAAGACACGGTCCTGGAAGTGAAACAAAAAAAAAACGGTTACACGAAGCATAGAGGAGAAATTAACCCTTGCAGCATCACCAGCGAACACAAATGGATCTAGAGAGCCTGCAGGATGAAATCAGTGGTCGCCTAATCCACTTGCCAGTGGGTGATCTCATCGAAATTTGCCAATTCATCAAAGCCCCTGAAGCCAGCATGGCGAAAGGAAAAAGCCGGCGCCATTTTATGCGGATCATTAATGAGGTAATAGATGAGCTGGTCGAAGCTGAAAGTGAGGAGGCGGTGACACAATTTCTGCAAGCCACAAAGGGATTCATTAGCGAGCTAGAGAAGAAGAGGGACAATGCGGAAGTCCCAAGCTTCAATGAGAAAGACCTTCAATCAGAACAACAACTGACCGACTTAAAGCGTCAGTATCACACTATGCAGGAGAGGTTCCAGGAAACGTCCAGAATAATAGAGGAACAGATTAAAGAGCTGAGTACCAACAGTAAAGACTCAAGTAACAGTCAGCCAAAACCAGTGCCAGTCCCGATTACTCAGAGACTACACCATGGTAACTTGCCAGAGGTGACAATAAGAAAAGACTTCAAGATCACAGGCCAGATTGGAGAAAGAGAGCAGAAGGATAAGCTGTCCTACACCAACTTAATGCACCAAATCGACCTGGGACTACAGAAAGGATATCCTGAGACTGAGATTATTGAAGCAGTGGTCAAAGCTATTAGCCCCGGCCTAAGCCTCAGAGGTATGCTGGAGATGAAAAATTGACTGACTCTAGTGCAACTTAGACAAATCTTGAAAAGTCACTACAAGGAGGAGAATGCCTCAGAACTATACCAGCAACTCCTTAATATTTCCCAGAAAAGCGACGAGACTCCACAGAATTTCCTGTTCAGAGCTATTGAATTGAAAGATCGGCTGCTATTCGTCTCCCAAGGTGAAGGCTCGGAAGAACATTTTGGGACTGAGCTAATCCAGAAGAAATTTCTAAGATCAGTGGGTACTGGACTAAGAAATGACCACATCAAATTCCAATTAAAGCAGTATTTAGATGACCCTTCCATTCCAGATGAGGTGCTCATAGAGAAAACAAATGAAGCCGCTAATATGGAGATTGAAAGGGAACAGAAGCAAAAGAAAGCTCAACATAGCAGTTCAACCAAAGGCAAAGAATGTCAGTCTAACACCTTACAGAGTCCTCAGGAACCAAGTGTCCTGACAACAACTGCCAACACCACACCTTGGTCTCCACCCACAGGCAAGTGGCCCAACGATTCAACAGCTATCGAAGAGCAACTCTGACCTGGAAAAGCTGATTCTGCAGATGCAAAAAGAGACGACAGAGATGAAGACACTTCTCCAAGATTCAAGAACCCAACGAGACCGTGAATTTCGAGGGCCGAGGGCAACCGTGGGTACGAGTAAAGGATGTTGTCAATCCTGTAAAAGGACTGGTCAGACAAGTGCCTGCAATCATTGCTTCAACTGTGGACGATCTGGACATAGAGCAAGATATTGCCAAACACCCAGACTAAACCATTTACATGGGAGAGGGTTGCTGTCAAGAGACCGACAGTAACCTGCACTAGAACCAACCCTGTGTTTCAAAGTGCATCTCCTGTAGGTAGCAAGCCAGCAAGCTTCAAAACCACGGCTAGTAGAGGGAATCCACACTCCATTCAAAGAGTGCTCACTTCCTGTAACCAAAAATCTCTCCAGATGGCTGAGAAAGTACCAACTCACATGGAAAGTGTTACCATGAGACCGAACAGAAAGTTACTAAGTCTTGTTGGAAAAAGGTGCCTGGTGAACTGTGACATAGACAATACTCCTGTCCAAGCCCTATAGGACACTAGCTCCCAGGTGAGCATCATCAATGAGAACTGGAGACAGCAGCTTCTGCCACATACAGTGCGCCGATTTTTGGAAGAATTGCTGGGGCCAGAAGTCATCTGTGGGAAGGCTGCCAATGAGACTGAAATTCCTTTCTCCGGCTGGATTGAGGTAGTTTTTCAACTAACAGCGGGATGCAATAACACCAAGCAGCTAGTAGTGCCACTTGTGGTATCATCAGAGGAGAAAGTCGTAGAGATGCCAATCATTGGATATAATGTCATAGAAGAACTCTTCAAGGAGACAGCTGCCAAAGGAAGGAGAACCATTACAGGGTTCGTGGACCTACTAGGAGCCGCCTTGGAGTTGCCGACCCCCAAAGCAGAAGTTCTGGTGAGTCAACTACAAGCCAATCTAAAAGAAACTGGTAGTACCGTACTAAAAACTGGTACCAAGAGCCAAAGGATTCCAGAAAACACTGTGACGTGTCTCAGATGTAGGGCTCATGCCAAACCAGCATTGCAAGAGCAGACTGTCTTGTTTATACCTGATCAGATTCAGGAAGTGCCAGAAGGACTGTATATCGGGGAAACATTAGTGTCACTTAATAAGGGACAGTTTTCCAAACTATCCATCCCAGTTTGGAACACCACCCAGTGAGACATTATCCTGCCAAGTCAGACCAGGATTGGGTGCCTCAAACCCATCAAGACAACATACCCAGCTCAGGTGAAACCAAAAGTATCAGTGCATGTTGCCACTCGCCCAGTGACTCATAGTCCACAGTCATCCAGATCAGGGCCAGAAGGTCGAATGGACAATTTAAACACAAGTCAGTCACTGGTAAGTTATGCTCATCAAGAACACTGGGATCCACCAATACCTATAGGACACCTTTCCGAGGAAGATCAACAGATAGTCAAGGCAATGCTAAGGGAAGAATGCCATGCCTTTGCTAAAGATGATTCTGACGTTGGATGCATCCCTTCCCTACAATTACAACTGCGCCCTAAAGACAATACACCAGTTAGAAGAACTTACATGTCAGTGCCAAGGCCACTACACCAGGAGGTGAAAGAATATCTGCAGGATCTTCTGAACCGTGGATGGATTGTAGAGTCAAAACCATCATACTCTTCACCCATTGTGTACGTGAGAAAGATGGTAGTTTAAGACTGTGTTGCGATTACAGGGAATTGAACCAGAAGTCCATCCCTGACCGCCATCCAATCCCTAGGGTCCAAGACATGCTGGACAGCCTAGGAGGAAGTTCATGGTTTTCTGTGCTAGATCAAGGAAAAGCCTACCATCAAGGATTTGTAGAAGAATCCAGTCGACCACTAACTGCCTTCATCACACCTTGGGGTCTGTATGAGTGGATAAGAATACCCTTTGGCCTTAGTTCTGCGCCAGCTGAATTCCAACGCAGCATGGAAACATGTCTAATGGGACTGAGAGATGAGGTCTGTCTGCCATACCTAGATGACAACCTGGTTCACAGCTGATCATTCAAAGAACATGTGGAACATGTCCGGTTGGTACTGCAACGGTATCAGAAACTTAGTAACCCTAAGTTAACAGCGAGGAAATGTGAACTTTTCAGAAACAAAGTCAGATTCTTAGGCAAAATCGTGTCCAAAGATGGCCATTCCATGGATTCAGCAGACATTGCACCTGTGCTGGCCTTGAGGAACAACCAGCCAAAGACTGTTGGAGAACTCATGAAGTTATTAGGATTCATTTCCTACTATCTACCTTATATCCAAAACTTTTCCAGGATTGCAAACCCCCTGTATGACTTACTATCAGCAGATAAAACACCCACCATAACGTCAGTACCAGCTCAACAATCTAACAAGAGGAAGAAGCCATCACCAAAACTACAAGGTCAGCTACCTTCTCATCAGTCTATAGTCTGGACTGACCACCACCAGGCAGTGCTGAACCAGCTCATTGACGTCTTAACTCATCCTCCAGTTATGGGTTACCCTGACTACAGCAAACCCTTTGTTCTGCACTGTGATGCCTCTCAAGAAGGACTAGGAGCTGTGTTGTACCAAGAGCAGGAGGAAAAATTGACTCACATGCATTCAGGAAAGCTAGAATTCCTTGGAATGAAATGGGCCACATGTGAAAGGTTCCAAGGATACCTATACTACTGTCCATCCTTTGTAGTGTATACTGACGACAATCCACTAACCTATGTTCTAACTACTGCCAAACTTAATGCAACAGGCCATCAATGGGTTGCAGAACTCGCTGACTTTAATTTCACTATCAAGTATTGTCCAGGAAAGGGAAATGCAGATGTACTCTCTCGTATGCCACTAATTCCTGAACAATACATGCAGCAGTGTTCACAAGAAGTCGACCCCAAAGTCATCAATTGCATAACCCAAGCACTTCAAGTGCAACAGAAAGAAGAAAATGCCTTGGCTGTGTCCAATAACCATCGCGAGTACAATGTCAACAATAGATGGTACCCAGAAGAGACCATAAGGACAGCACAAAAGGAAGACCCAGTGATCGGTCCAGTGTGGAAGTACAGAAACCAAAAGAGGTTCCTATCAAAGCAGGAACGACAAGGTGGACTGCTTGATCTCTTCATACTAATGAAGCAATGGACCAAATTATACCTCGACGAGGATGGGATTTTGAGACGGAAAACACCCTCAGGTTCTCAACTAGTGTTACCCAAGCTGTATCATTCACTGGTGTTGAGAGAATTGCATGAAGAAATGGGTCACTTAGGAGTGGAAAGAACTGTAAACTTGATCAGAGAAAGGTTATTTTGGCCGCATACGCAGAGAGACGCTGAGCAATACATTAACCATCAGTGCACCTGCTTGAAAGATAGACGCCCTAATAAGCCTACAAGAGCTCCATTGAACAATATTGTCACCACTTATCCTTTAGAGATGGTCTCCATCGATTTCCTCCATCTGGAAACATGTGTCACGGCTGTATGTGAGCAACAAGAGCATACACCGTGAATTAGCTACTGACCGGACCCAAACTAGGGAACATAAAGGGTGACCCCTGTCAGACCCTAAAAGCTCTCCCTATGCTGCTAAGCCCATGTCCAGATCCAGATGGTGGATCGAGACATGCCCGCGTACCTAAGGCTGATGACCACTGTAACCCCTACAATAGTGGAAGGGGCACGGCCACCGGTGCCCTGCTCAGTATATGGACGGAACCGGGGTCGCCTCGGATCCAGTCAGCAAACAAACAGAAACACACAATGTCTGCACACTTAACTGAAGGAGCTGCAGCAGCAGTGAAGACAGATCCAAAGTCAGCAGACAATATCCGAAGTACTTGCTTCAGCAGAACACAGGTCCAGTGAAAAGATATCACACAAGTGAAGATACTCAAGCGAGAGATACAACTCAAATGAAAAGTATAATCCGCACGATTAAACAGGAAGAGGGGTATTTTATAAGAAGAGGAATCAATCACAGGAGGGACAGCTGGGAGGAGGGAAACTGAAAGTAAAGACCTCATCACAGGGGCGGAGAAACAGAGCAGAGAGAACTCCTCCAAGCTCTAGTAGTGACATCATCACAGGGGTGGAGAAACAGAGCTGTGAGAACGTCTCAAAGCTCTGGTAGTGACAGTACCCCCCCCCCCTCTACGGGTGGACTCCGGACACCCAGGACCAACCTTCTCAGGATGAGCCCTATGAAAAGCCCTGATGAGGCGAGTGGCTTTAATGTCCGACACCGCAACCCACATCCTCTCCTCAGGACCATAACCCTTCCAATGAACGAGATACTGAAGAGAACCGCGGACAATGCGAGAGTCCACAATTCTGGAAACCTCAAACTCCAGATTGCCATCAACCAAAATCGGAGGAGGAGGTAAAGAGGAGGGTACCGTGGGCTGGACATATGGTTTTAAGAGAGATCTGTGAAATACATTATGTATCTTCCAAACCCGTGGAAGATCAAGACGGAAGGCAACAGGATTGATGATGGACAGGATCTTATAAGGCCCAATAAACTTGGGACCCAATTTCCAGGAGGGAACCTTCAGTTTAATATTTCTTGTAGACAACCACACCAGATCGCCCACATTCAGGTCCGGACCAGGCACACGTCTCTTATCAGCCACACGCTTATATTTCTCACTCATCTTTCTTAGATTACTCTGAATCTTTTGCCAAATGGTAGACAAAGACGAGGAAAATCTCTCCTCCTCAGGCAAACCAGAAGGAGCCCCTCCCGAGAATGTCCCAAACTGCGGATGGAACCCATATGCACCAAAGAATGGTGACTTATCAGAAGATTCCTGATGACGGTTGTTCAGAGCAAACTCAGCAAGAGGGAGAAACGAACACCAATCCTCCTGGTTCTCTGCCACAAAACAGCGCAAATATGTCTCCAGATTCTGATTGACGCGTTCAGTCTGACCATTCGCCCCAGGCGAGAAGAGAAAGCATTCCAGAATCTGGACACAAACTGCGTGCCTCTATCGGAAACAATATCAGAGGGAATGCCATGCAATTTACCAATATGGTCGACAAAAGCTTGCGCCAATGTTTTAGCATTGGGTAAACCAGAGAAGGGTACAAAATGAGCCATCTTGCTAAAATGGTCCACCACCACCAGGATCACCGACTTCCCTGAGGAACGAGGAAGATCCGTAATAAAGTCCATGGACAGGTGTGTCTAAGGACGGGAAGGTATGGGTAACGGGAGAAGGGGACCTGATGGCCGTGAACGAGAGACCTTAGCGCGAGCGCACGTCTCACAAGCAGCCACAAAACCCTCCACCGACTTACGAAGAGCTGGCCACCAAAATCTCCGAGCTCTACTCCCGGGGTGACCAGCAAGAACAGTATCATGATGCTCCTTGAAGAGTTTGTGACGTAACTCAGGAGGCACAAACAACTTCCCAGAAGGACAACGGGCAGGTGCCTCAGTCTGGGCAGCCTGGACCTCGGCCTCCAAATCAGAATACAGAGCAGAAACAACTACCCCCTCCGCCAAAATGGGACCCGGGTCCTCGGAGTTTCCTCCTCCCGGAAAACAGCGAGAGAGAGCATCAGCCTTCACATTTTTGATCCCAGGGCGGAATGTAACGACAAAATTGAATCTGGAGAAGAACAGAGACCATCTGGCCTGTCTCGGATTCATACGCTTGGCCGACTCCAAGTACGCCAGATTCTTATGGTCGGTAAAAATGGTGATAGGGTGCCTGGCCCCCTCCAACCAATGGCGCCATTCCTCGAAAGCCAACTTGATGGCCAACAACTCCCACATCATAGTTCTTCTCTGCCGGGGAGAGTTTTTTTAGAGAAAAAGGCACAGGGTCGCCATTTGGCAGGAGAAGGGCCCTGGGACAAAACCGCACCCACACCCACCTCGGAAGCATCCACCTCAACAATAAAAGGTAAGGAAACATCGGGATGCACCAAGATGGGAGCAGAAGCAAAACTCTCTTTAATCTTAGAAAAAGCTGTAAGCGCCTCCTCCGACCAAGAGGAAAAATCCGCCCCCTTTTTTGTCATGTCAGTGAGGGGTTTGACAACAGAGGAATAATTTAAAATGAACTTTCTGTAATAGTTCGCAAAACCCAGAAAGCGCATCAATGCCTTCTGATTCTCAGAGAGCTCCCACTCAAGCACAGCACGGACCTTCTCCGGATCCATGCGAAAACCAGAAGCAGAGAGGAGAAAACCCAGAAATTGAATCTCCGATACCATGAACACATTTCTCCAGCTTGGCGTACAATTTATTTTCCCGCAGAATCTGCAGAACCTGAAAAAGATGATCCTGATGGGTCTGAACATCAGGGGAAAAAATCAAAATATCATCAAGATACACCAAAACAAATTCCCCCATTTAATGGTAGAAAATACTGTTAACAAAATGCTGAGAGACGGCCGGAGCATTCATCAGGCCGAAAGGCATAACGAGATTCTCGAAATGCCCCTCACGGGTATTAAAGGCCGTTTTCCATTTGTCCGCCTCTCTGACCCTGACCAGGTTGTACGCGCCTCTCAAATACAGTTTAGAAAAAACCTTGGCCCCAACAATTTGGTTTAAGAGGTCCGGGATCAGAGGAAGGGGATAGGGATCGCGAATCGTGATACGGTTCAGCTCCCTAAAATCTAGGCAAGGTCTCAGAGAGCCATCTTTTTTTTTAACAAAAAAAAACCCCGCGGCAACAGGTGATTTTGAGGGACGAATATGCCCCTTATCGAGACTCTCAGAGATATAGGTTCGCATCGCGATTCTTTCCGGTTGTGAGAGATTGTACAGGCGTGCTTTTGGCAGGTGGCGCCGGGAATGAGGTTAATGGGACAGTCAAACTCCCGGTGAGGAGGTAGCTCCTGAACACCGCTCTCGGAAAACACGTCCGAGTAATTGGAGAGAAATGATGGCACAGTTTTAGTAGATACCTCTGCAAAAGTCGCTGTGAGACAATTCTCTCTACAAAACTCACTCCACCCATTTATTTGCCTTCCTTGCCAATCAATAGTGGGGTTATGTCTAGTGAGCCAGGGTAACCCCAAAACTAAAGGAGTAGGCAATCCGTTAAGGACAAAACAAGATATATCCTCCACATGAGTGTCACCTACAGCTAACCGGATATTGTGAACAATGCCCTTCAGGGATCTCTGTGAGAGTGGAGCAGAGTCAATAGCAAAAACAGGTATAACCTTTTCTAATGTGCAAACCTGAAAACCATGCATGGCTACAAATTGAGTGTCAATAAGATTGACGGCCGCTCCACTATCGACAAAAATTTCACAAGAAATGACTTTGCTCTCTAGCGCCACCCTGGCAGAAAGGAGAAAACTCAGAGAGTCTTCCCCTGCCGGCACTTCCAGAGCGTAATAGGGTCAGCACCGGCATATAGGCAGTCAAGTTATATGGTCAGCTAGGGACTGAGCAAAGGAGCAGGTCAGGAGGGTTATTAGCCAGAGACAGGAGATGTTCTCCACACCACACCTGGATCCATTACAGTAGCAGTGCATCGAGTGGAGACTCCCGGGCAGCCTACTCTCAGGCAGGCTCCATACCAGGTACCCGATGCAGTCAGGGAAAGGAAGGGGAAAAAATTAGGGAGAAGCTCGATATGGGAGTTATTGAGCCATCACAGAGCCCCTGGGCCTCCCCAGTAGTGCTAGTATCTAAACGGGGCGGTACGACCTGTTGTTGTGTAGATTACAGGAGAGTGAATGACTGCACCACAACTGACGCTTACCCTATGCCCCGAGTGGATGAGCTGCTAGACCGCATCCCTCGGGGTAACTTTCTGACTTCCCTTGACCTATGTAAAGGGTACTGGCAGATTCATCTGGACGCGGATGCTGTTCCAAAGTTGTCATTCATCACTTGATTCGCCTGTAACAGTTTTTGGTCATGCCGTTTGGAATGAAGAATGGTCTGGTGACGTTCCAGAGGATGGTAGATCGGCTCCTCGATGGTCTCCAGGACTATGCCTGTGCATATCTGGACTACATTGTGATCTACAGCGATACCTGGGAGGAACATCTGGTTCACCTGGGTATTGAGTTAGACCACATTAGGGCTGCGGGACTAACGTTAAATCCAGACAAGTGCAACATAGGAATGTCCAGGGTACAGTACCTCAGGCATTGGGTGGGCTGTGGGCAACAGCGTCCGGAACCTGCTAAGGTCATGACAGTCGCCAACTGGCCAACTCCCCAGACGAAGACTCAGGTTTTAGCCTTCTTATGGACTGCAGGAAATTACAGATGGTTCATCCCTGACTACAGCTCTATAGCGAAACCCTTGACTGACCTTACCCATAAGAACCTTCCCCGGCAGGTCCTGCGGTCCCCAGAATGCGAAGCTGCCTTCAAGAAGTTAAAGCAAGCATTGATTTCTGCACCGATTCTCGCTGCTCCTGACCCAAACGATTTTGTTTTCACACAGATGCCTCTACTTTCGGGTTGGGAGCAGTGCTGAGCCAAGTGAGCGCCGACTGCGGTGAGCACCCTGTAGTCTACCTCAGCCGTAAGTTACTACCCCGGAAGGTGGGGTATGCGGCTATTGAAAAGGAGTGCCTAGCGCTGGTATGGGCTCTGAAGAAACTACAGCCGCATTTGTATGGACGATCTTTCACTGCGCTCACCGACCATAACCCACTGATTTGGCTCAACAGAGTTTCCGGAGACAATGGACATTTGTTGCGCTGGAGTCTTGACCTGCAGCCTGATAACTTTACAGCGCAATATCGGCCAGGAAAGCAGAATGGCAATGCGAATGGGCTTTCCCGGCAAACTGAGACCTAGGACTGTGCTCCCGGACAACACCTGGCTGACCCGTGTGGGTATAGCCGGGTATGCCGGATTATAGAACAGGAGGGGAGAATTGTGACAAATCCAGGCTGTGTATTGCCAATGCTGGGGAATGCGGTTTATTGTGGGTGCAGGGGAACGCCCTGTGTGTATGTCTTTGTTTATCCTCCCATCTCCCATCCACACCTATCTGTTCAACTAATCAGCCCATTATTAGGCTCTGTGCCCCGGTGTTTGCCCTGTTAACTCGAAATGTGTATTGGGACAAATCAGACTCCTAAAGTGGTTGATACCGTTTTTTTCTAGACCGGAAGGGAGTGGGTTTCTGTCTATAAAACTCAAATGCTTTGTGTTAATAAAGGTCTTTTCTTGTCATTCTATTCACCTCAAAATGAGTGCTGCCTGATTCTTGGGGTAATGGTGACAGCGGTTGGAATACGTTCCATTTGGAAAGCCATATCACTGACGGAGGTGCCCAGTCGGGGTGCCAGGGAGTCCGTCACAAGGGTCTCTCTGAGGGCTGGTCTGTGGGTGCTGCCCTGGCTCTGGTGTTAGGATCTTGGGCCAGCTCTCAGGGGTGGTCTCTGAGTGCAGCCCGTGCTCTGGTATAGGAGTCTTGGGACAACTCTGAGGGCTGGTCTGCGGGTGAAGTGCTAGCTCTGGTTTTAGAGTCTTAGGGCAGCTCTGAGGGGTGGTCTGGGGGTTCAGTTCGGGCCTACATGATAGGGTTTATGAAGCAGCTCTGAGGGGTGGTCTGGGGGTTCAGTTCGGGCCTACATGATAGGGTTTATGAAGCAGCTCTGAGGGGTGGTCTGGGGGTTCAGCCCGGAGTTTTGGGGCAGTTCTGATTAGTGATGAGCGGCAGGGGCAATATTCAAACTCACGATATTTCTCGAATATGTGATAGAATATTCGTATTCGAGATTATTCTCTTTTATGCGAAAAATCGGCAATGTAATATGCGCGTTAATCGAGCAAGAGCGGGTAATAGGCAAATTTCCTATTGGGTTGGCTTGCTAGAAATCGCGAATATGTAGAATATAGTGATATATTTGTAAAATCGAATATTCTTTTTTTTTGATATATCACACTATATTCCACATATTTTTTGAATTCTAGCAAACCAACCCAATAGGAAAGTTACCTATAACCCGCTCTTACTCGATTAACGCGCATATTACATTGAAGATTTTTCAAATAAAATGACATAAATTAAATAATTGCGATAGAATATTCAAATTCAATCCAGACTACGATATTGCAGCCTTCTCACATTGGCCCACGAGCAAGAAGCAGGCAGGTAATGGGTTCAGATATATCACTATATTCGAAATATTCGCAAATTCTCGAAGTGCCGATATTCGTGATAAAAATTTGCAATTCCAATTTTCACACTCAACATTAGTTCTGATGGGCGGTCTGTGTTTAATCTGCAGTTTAATCCACATGGGAGCAGTTTCATCAGGTTTCTTCACCATTCTGTGCTGATGGCTCCGGGCCAACGACGTGACTTAATAGTAACCGAGAATCTAGTTCATCTGGTAGTGATTTATGGACTCTTTGATATCCTGCTTGTTAATCAATTTGGTGGAGAGATCAGATAACCAATCAAATGTGAAGTGAAAAGCTTATTAAACTGTAAGAGCGGAGAGGAAATCTTCAGATCAGGATCATTTTACGCGGGAAGTGCCATCTGACAGTTAATATGATTACACGCGGTGGAGGGCTCACTTTCATCTCCATATCTATGAAATGTTTATAGAAGAAGTTCCAATCTGTGACTGTTCTCACATTGTTCTCCAGAGCTCAGAACAAACCTCGTCCTTCCAAATCTGAGTTTCTTTTTCGTATTGCGATGGACTGGACTTGGGCCCTTAAAGTAAAAGTTTTGTCGTCACGCCAGTTGCAATGAAGCAACAAAGGCACAGGGCCACTTTTTGTGATATGGTGGTACCCAGTGTAGGAATGCCAGAGTGGTGTAGGGTGGCCTACAATGTCCCTTTAAGTGTACTTGTGCACGTTTCATGGTGCTCCTACCTGGATACGCTGGAACCCCAGGCGTTGTCATTCGAAGCAGAGCAAGTAGGGGGAATAACTGAGGGATTTGAAGAAATGATTTGGTCCAGACCTTGTATATAGTTGAACAGCAACTTTACTTGAATAAACTTTCTTCCAAACAGTTTACAGGCTTTATCTTGGTTTCCAGCAGGCGTTGGCATTAACTGTGGCAGGCAAACTCCCTTCTGCAACGTCTTTTACTCTCTGGCTCTGCTGTACTGACAGGCTGGCAATAGAACTGAATTTCTTCCTCATGCTGTACTTTACTTGGTCTGTCTCTAACATTATCCAGGGAACACTTTACTTCTGGTCTGGACGAGCACCTGCTGCACACCTTTCCATGGCAGGGGGTAGACTAGACTAACTCCTCACTAGATAAACCCCTCCTTCTCCAGAGAGAGAGCCAGAATGGAAAGAAGGGTTCCATTCTAGCTAAAATAGCTCTGCCGTGTATGCCATCTGCTGGTGAACCAGGTACATTATACTTAAACACAACAGTTACATGGAAATGGGAATACACATTTTGCAGGCCCTGGAAATAAAGACATAGGATGACATTAGGTTAACCATAGGAGACAGTAGCGGGGTGCAGAAGTGGTAATGTCACTCTGGGGCATTACAGTATGGATTATTATAAAAGCAAATTGAACTTTCTCTGGAGAAAGCTGATGATCACAAGGGGTCAAGACCAGGGATAGGGAGGCTGCTTTGTGGTGCATCTAACTTTTCTGCTGCCTGAAGCAAAAATTGAAACATCCCCCCAAGCCAAATTCTCAACCGAACCTCTTCCCTCCAGTCCTACTGTTAAAGGGGTTGTCCTCTTTTTACTACTGATGACCTATCTGCAGGATACAGTAGATCATTAATATCAGATCGGCAGGGGTCTCCCAGCTGTTTGAAGAGAGGGCAGCGCTCATATGAGAGCTGCTTTCTCTGCTCTGTTCACCTGCTCGCAAGTAAACAGAGCAGAGAAGGAAGCGCTCGTACGAAAAAAAAAAAAAGCGGACAACCGCTTTAAAGACATACTTGGAAAACATTACATGCATCGCTACAAAACATACAGGAGAATACAGCCCCACATATGCACCTCTTACATGCAGTGAGGCCCTCTGGGACCCCCTAGCTTAGGGACCCAGTCGCAACTGTGACCGCTACAACCCCTATAGCTACGCCAGTGCTTGTTTTGTATAATGGTCCAGCCATCTTAACACATTAGGGGTGTAGATGCTGCATGAGCCAGTCATCAGACAATATCTGAAGTGCTTCTGAGTATATGGGGTGTGGTGGATACTGATGCATCAGGTTCAGATGAATGACGCTAAAGGGTGGCGTGGTGGGATGATGAAAGGAGGAGATCAGGGCTAACCTAAAAAGATTAGTGACGAGCGAGCATGCTCGGCCGAACCTCTGTTCGGCTCGAGCATTGCTATGCTCGGCACATGGCGACCGAGTACCGAGTACCGCATGTGCTCGAGCGCAATGCTCGAGTCTCTTCCCTACACGTTTCGCGGGTTTTATGCAGCCAATCAAGGTGCAGGTAAGTACTGCCCTCACTGTAATGCCAGTAGCCATGTTGGCAGCTGGCATTACAGTGATTGGCTGGCCGGAACGCGTCATCAGGTCCTTTTAAGGACTACTGCGTATGTGTGTGTTTTAGATCAACAATATATATAACAGCAGTGTCAGGGACATCCGTGCTGAGGAGGGGACAGATAGTGCGGGGCGAGAAATGTGCTGTATTTAATACCAAAAGCTTTTCAAAGAGCCCAAAGTCCTTTTAAGGGCTACTGTGTGTGTTTGACAGCAGCAAGATATTTTTATCTTATGCCTATTAGTGACGTATACTGCACATCATCCGCAGACTGTGTCTGTAATAATCTGGGTCACATTTAGTGTCCATGATCTGTGGTGTTCTACAACCAATACTGTCCTGCCTCATAAAACACTGTCTGTATTACAACTTCCAATAATCTGGGCCTAATATAGTGTCCGTAATCTGTGGTGTTCTATAACCAATACTGAACTGCATCTGAAAACACTGTGTATATTACAACTTCCATTAATCTGGCCTAGTATAGTGTCCGTAATCTGTGGTGTTCTATAACCAATACTGTCCTGCCTCAGAAAACACTGTCAGTATTACAAATTCCAATAATCTCGGCCTAGTATAGTGTCCGTAATCGGTGGTGTTCTATACCTAATACTGAACTGCATCTGAAAACACTGTGTATATTACAACTTCCATTAATCTGGCCCAGGGTAGTGTCCGTAATCTGTGGTGTTCTATACCTAATACTGAACTGCATCTGAAAACACTGTGTATATTACAACTTCCATTAATCTGGCCCAGGGTAGTGTCCTTAATCTGTGGTGTTCTATAACTAATACTGTCCTGCCTCAGAAAACACTGTGTTGTACGTGGCTGGGTGGAGGAAGAAACCTTCAATGACATCACCGGGACATGGCTAGCTTGGTATCCAACCTTGTGCAAATGGGGAGTTTGCGGTTGTGCAAATGGGGAGTTTGCGGTTGTTTGTGGTGCATTAAAAGGGGAGTTTGATCTGTCAATGTCTGTGAAGCGGGCGTGACCCTTACACTACCTGATCGGTACAACATCATACCTGATCGTATACACACACTGGATGTTTTAAACCACGTTGTTCAAAATTGTTAGGTGATTTATGCCTTTTATGGTTTAAAACCCAACTCTGCGTCAACTACGTAATTTTCCATGGGAGTTTTGCCATGGATCCCCCTCCGGCATGCCACAGTCCAGGTGTTAGTCCCCTTGAAACAACTTTTCCATCACTACTGTGGCCAGAAAGAGTCCCTGTGGGTTTTAAAATTCGCCTGCCTATTGAAGTCTATGGCGGTTCTCCCGATTCGCCCGTTCGCGAACATTTTCGGAAGTTCGCGTTCGCCCTTTGCGAACGGAAAATTTTATGTTTGCGACATCACTAATCATGACATACAGCAGCCGCAGGTACATGGAAATTGGGTAGTATAAGGCCTACATAAATCACTGAAAAAAAGTGCACTACAAAGATAAGCACCTGACAACACTGGCTAATCCCTCAAGCTGATGTTAAAAGCTGAGCCATTCGCCAGTATCTCCCAGTCAGTAACATATCGGAGTTTCTCAGCATGGCAGGGGGTCCTACCACTAGACTACCTATGGTGTGTGAACAGGGTCTGAGAGGTGCAGATATCCGGCTCACAGCCCCAATCCCACTCACCTGCACTGCAGGACCAACAATGCAATGGGAGAAAATCGAGACCGCAGGCCCCGCCCACAACAGACCATGTGACACAGGCTCCAGGTGCAACAGAATGTTACCAGCCATACGCAATGGATCATTCAATAAATATAAAGCGAAAATCCCAGAAATAAAGGTGGCCTAAATGGGTGGAACTGCTCAAACCCCAAACACTTTCTAACTGGGGGAGCAGTTCCTCCGCATGTGGTTCGCAGCGAGCGGCCATCCCCAGCAAAAATTGCATACAATGGAGGATGCCGGCGTGAACCACATGCACCACACAAACATCCTACACAAAATGAAACAATGTGCGGATGAAAATACATAAACACATAAATCACAGAAAAAAATGCACCACAAAGATAAGCACCTGACAACACACTTTTAACATCAGCTTAAGGGATTAGCCAGTGTTGTCAGGGGCTTATCCTTGTGGTGCACTTTTTTTCAGTGATTTATGTGTTTATGTATTTTCATCCGCACATTTTTTCATTTTGTGTAGGATGTTTGTATGGTGCATGTGGTTCACGCCGGCATCCTCCATTGTATGCAATTTTTGCTGGGGATGGCCGCTCGCTGCGAACCACATGCGGAGGAGCTGCTCCCCCAGTTAGAAGCACGCAACAGTGTTTGGGGTTTGAGCAGTTCCACCCATTTAGGCCACGTTTATTTCTGTGATTTTTGCAGTATAAGGCCTACACAGAACTCATAGTGGTCAGGATAATAGCAGCAGTCTTTGTTAACGGTGGAGTATAAGAACTCATAGTGGTGAGGATAATAGCAGCAGTCTTTGTTAACGGTGGAGTATAAGGCCTATGCAGAACTCATAGTGGTGAGGATAATAGCAGCAGTCTTTGTTAACGGTGGAGTATAAGGCCTATGCAGAACTCATAGTGGTCAGGATAATAGCAGCAGTCTTTGTTAACGATGGAGTATAAGGCCTACACAGAACTCATAGTGGTCAGGATAATAGCAGCAGTTATTGGTAATAGTGGAGTATAAGGCCTACACAGAACTCTCTAAAATCAGGACAACAGCAGCAGCAGGCAGATGGTAAGTTTCCATTGTAGTTCAAGGCCTACACATAGCTTTGCCTCACTGGACTAAAGGGGCCTTACAATAAAGTTATCAGTAAGAATTACACCATAACATAACATTATAAAAAAATGAAATCACGCGTTATAACTCAGAAAAAAACGATTTATTAACAAAATAAAAAAAGGCCTCTATGGCAACATTGTGAGTTGGGAAGGTAGCTCCTCCATTTTCTGCATCCCTTTGCGGTGCTTTTTGGCCATCTCCTAGCTGATGACCCGGCGTTGCCCTTTAAAAGTGACCACCCGTTTAAGAGTGACCACCCCTTTAAGAGCGACATGTACTTAAAAAAAAAAGTAGGCAAAGTAATATTCTTGCATTGGAGTATATGCAACTTACGTCACTATTGTTTGGCTATGGCTATCTAGAACTAACAAATATGACGTGATCCTTCTCAATTCTAGCAAGCCAACCATTGGGAACCCAGCTCTAAGTTGAATTCGCAATGCGAGTATATGTTCGCTTCGCGAATGAAACTTAGAGCTGAGTTCCTAATGGTTGTTGCTAGGATATAACGAAGATAGAGAATATAGCGCTATATTCGTGAATTTGTGATATTCGTTATCTTCATTATATTCTAGCAATACAACCATTAGGAACCCAGCTCTAAGTTTCATTCGCAACGCAAATATAAATTTGCGTTAAATTCGCAATATATAGAATATGACGAATATTCAATTTCGACGAATATATGACGAATATTCAATCGAATATTCGCGATATATCGTGAAATCGAATATGGCACCTCCTGTTCATCACTAGCTTGGCACTAGTGTATGGATTGGTTCTCTCCACAGAACACACACTTGAAGGTAGTCTGAAGATTTGTTGGTTCTGTCTCTCTAATGACCCCAGTAGTGACTTTGAACTTGCTCTCATAGGTATCTAGACCTTTTGCTGCGTTGGTTGCAAAGCTAGTTGCTCTTGCGCGTCTGATATCTCTCGCAGGCCTTTCTTCTAAGGTTTTTAAGACGTAAGATGCTGTTACTGCATTACATGCTATCCGTGCTTCCTTATTGACGAACTCAGAGAACTCTTTAACACTTGGGAAGTTCTTACCTAGAGCTAACTGTTCCGTCACACAGCGATTCCATCTAGAAGCCACTTCTTCAGGTAGCTTAGTTAGCATCCTGTGATTTTGTAGATAGATGTTCAGTACTTCCAGTCCTCGTACATGTGGGATGGCATTGCGGCATGCCTGCAGGAAGTCACCATACTCTTGGAGTCTGAAGTGTTCTTTAGGACCTATTTTAGGACAGTTATTCAATTTCTCTCTAAAAGCTCTTTGTAGTAAAGAGGATGACCATATCTTGCATTTATTTTGCCCAAGCTTGCTTGTAGGCTTCTACGTCTTTTCTATAGAAGTTATCTTCAAGAACTTCCTTTGCTTCTCCACCAACAGATCTCTGAAGGTAGAATAACTTGTCGACTGGTCTGAAGCAATGATGCATTTCAAAACTTGCCTTCCACTCTATGAACTTCAGTACGTCTCCTGAAAATTCAGTAGGTTCCGGAATGGAAAGTCTAGCTAGAATTGTTCTCTGTTGTCTAGCTGGGACATTGGTTGTAACATTCTCTTGACCATTGCAGTGACATCTAGGAATAGAATCATTCGTTTCTATTTTCTCACTTAGTTCTGAATTAGGTGAGTCCCTTTCTTCATCTTTTCTAGTAGAGATTGAGGGTAAATTCACACACCATTTTCCTGACACTGGACTAGGCTTCTCTTTGTCTTTCTGAGCAGGGATGGAAGGATAATGACTTATTTCTTCACTACATGCTGGAGATTTCCTTCCATTCTCCTGGGCGTATGGAAGAAAGTAGGAGTCTGTTTCTTCATTTAGTACAGTTTGAACCTATGACTACTCTGATTCATATTCTGTTCGTGTACTCTTAGTCTGGCTTCCATAATCTTAACTTCTTTCTGCCTTTCCAGACTTTTCATTTCAGCTTCTATTTGATGGCGCTGTGCCTCCATTTCAGCTTCTATTTGATGGCGCTGTGCCTCCATTTCAGCTTCTATTTGATGGCGCTGTGCCTCCATTTCAGCTTCCATTTGATGGCGCTGTGCCTCCATTTCAGCTTCTATTTGATGGCGCTGTGCCTCCATTTCAGCTTCCATTTGATGGCGCTGTGCCTCCATTTCAGCTTCCATTTGATGGCGCTGTGCCTCCATTTCAGCTTCCATTTGATGGCGCTGTGCCTCCATTTCAGCTTCCATTTGATGGCGCTGTGCCTCCATTTCAGCTTCCATTTGATGGCGCTGTGCCTCCATTTCAGCTTCCATTTGATGGCGCTGTGCCTCCATTTCAGCTTCTATTTGATGGCGCTGTGCCTCCATTTCAGCTTCCATTTGATGGCGCTGTGCCTCCATTTCAGCTTCCATTTGATGGCGCTGTGCCTCCATTTCAGCTTCTATTTGATGGCGCTGTGCCTCCATTTCAGCTTCCATTTGATGGCGCTGTGCCTCCATTTCAGCTTCTATTTGATGGCGCTGTGCCTCCATTTCAGCTTCTATTTGATGGCGCTGCGCCTCCATTTCAGCTTCCATTTGATGGCGCTGTGCCTCCATTTCAGCTTCCATTTGATGGCGCTGTGCCTCCATTTCAGCTTCCATTTGATGGCGCTGTGTCTCAATGGCAGATTCCATCTAAATTTCTGCTCTCTTGATAGCAAGTTGTTCAACCAATGCCTTTCTTTTGGCTAAAGTACTTGAAGACTCTGATATGTGGCCGGCACTTCTGCTAAGGAAGTCCCACTTAAAATTGTGGTTCCCCCTAAGGATCTAGCATAGTCTCTCATAAAAAGCTTGTTGATTTTCTTTCTTGCCTTAACTTCATCATAGTTTGCAGTGCAGATAATAGTTCTCTGAGGAGCTTTACTAAATCTTTAGTGAGTACATGTTGTGTCCATGTTCCTTACAATATCCTGGAAGGTGTCATAGATGACCGCAGGTTGACATATGCTATAAGCTCTGAATCAGATTCTTCTACCATCTCTACCATTTCACTCAATTTCCTTTTATACTTTCTTGCTTTAGTTTTCTACGATTGTCTTTAATGTATGATTTCCACCTATCATACATTCGGGCGAACTTCTCTTTTAATGCTGCTTCTTGCTCCAAAGTTTCCAGCATGTTTGGGGTCGGTTTCCTGGCACGTGATGAACGTCTTAGTTCATTTGTTTGGGCTATATTTGTTTGCAGCAAGACTAATGCTGCATCCTCTTCCTCAGACAGGTTCCCTCGCTCTTCCCCTTCCATCCTGTCTATCTTTGTATCCTCTAACAGCGGCATGGTAATACGAGGCTCAGACATTTTACTTTAAATGCTATAACAATCAATACGAATATAAACCCCCTCAGCCCCCCTAGCTTAAACCCCCTTAATGACCAGGCCACTTTTTACAAGTCTGCACTACTTTCACCGTTTATTGCTCCGTCATACAACTTACCACCCAAATGAATTTTACCTCCTTTTCTTCTCACTAATAGAGCTTTCATTTGGTGCTATTTCATTGTTGCTGACATTTTTACTTTTTTTGCTATTAATCAAAAATGACTGAAATTTTAGAAAAAAAATGACATTTTTCACTTTTTGTTGTAGTTTTTATTTTTTTTTAAACTACATTTCTATATAAATTTTTCTATAAATTTATTGTTCTACATGTCTTTGATAAAAAAAAATCCAATAAGTGTATATTTATTGGTTTGGGTAAAAGTTATAGCGTTTACAAACTATGGCGCATTTTGAAGCAGCTCTGACTTTCTGAGCGCCTGTCATGTTTCTTCAGGAGCTAGAATGTCAGGATAGTATAAATACCCCCCAAATGACACCATTTTAGATAGAAGACACCCCAAAGTATTCGCGGAGGGGCATGGTGAGTTCATGTATAATTTAATTTTTTTTCACAAGTTAGCGGAAAATGACACTTTCTGAGGAAAAAAAATAATAATAAAGTTTCCATTTCTGCTAACTTCTGGCAAAAATAAAATAAAATCTCCCACGGACTCACTATGCCCCTCAGTGAATACCTTGGGGTGTCTACTTTCTGAAATGGGGTCATTTGTGAGGTGTGTTTACTGTTCTGGCATTTTGGGCAGGGCTAAATTGTGAGCCGCCATGTAAAACCTAAAGGTACTCATTGGAATTTGGGCCCCTTTGCGCATCTTAGCTGCAAAAAAGTGTCACTCATGTGGTATCGCCGTACTCAGGAGAAGTAGGGCAATGTGATTTGGGGTGTATTTTTACATATACCCATGTTGGGTGAGAGAAATATCTCTGTAAATTGTCAACTTTGTATAAAAAAAATTAAAAGTTGTCAATTTACAGAGATATTTCTCTCACCCAGCATGGGTATATGTAATAATACACCGCAAAACTCATTGCCCTACTTCTCCTGAGTACGGCGATACCACATGAGTGACACTTTTTTGCAGCCAAGATGCGCAAAGGGGCCCAAATTCCAATGAGTACCTTTTAGGATGGCATTTTTACGCATTTGGATTCCAGACATCTTCTCACGCTTTAGCACCCCTCAAATGCCAGGGCAGTATAAATACCCCACAAGTGACCCCAATTTAGAAAGTAGACACCCCAAGGTATTCCGTGAGGGGCATGGCGAGTTCATAGAAGATTTTTTTTTTTTTGCACAAGTTAGCGGAAATTGATTTTTTATTTCTCACAAAGTCTCCCTTTCCGCTAACTTGTGACAAAAAGGTCAATTTTCCATGAACTCACCATACCCCTCACGGAATACCTTGGGGCGTCTTCTTTCTAAAATGGGGTCACATGTGGGGTATTCATACTGCCCTGGCATTTGAGGGTCTCCGCAATCATTACACGTATGGCCAGCGTTAGGAGTTTCTGCGATTCTCCTTATATTGAGCCTCTGGGCGCAGATTTCCTCATTCGCATCGATCAATGTGGTGCGGTGGGCGCCAACTACCTAACAAGTAACTAACTAACTGGCGGTGATAAGGGACCCTTATGCCCCATTCACGCGTCCGCAATTCTGTTTGCAGAACGGAATTGCGGACCCATTCATTTCTATGGGGACAGACTTTGTCCCGCTCGAATCCGGAATTGTGGATCCGCACTTCCGGGTCTGCACTTCCGTTCCGCAAAAATATAGAACATGTCCTATTCTTGTCCGCAATTGCGGAGAAGAAAAGGCATTTTCTATATAGTTCTGGCAATGTGCGGATCTGCAAAATGCGGAAAGCACATTGCCGGTGTCCATGTTTTACGGATCCGCGGATATGGACGTCTGAATGGAGCCTGACAGGGGTGTGATCAGGGAATCTATATGGGGTGATCAGGGGTTAACAAGGGGTTAGTAAGTGACGCACCGATGGATCATCACTGGCAGGCTGCAGTATAACGCACCGATGGATCATCACTGGCAGGGTGCAGTATAACACACCGATGGATCATCACTGGCAGGGTGCAGTATAACGCACCGATGGATCATCACTGGCAGGCTGCAGTATAACGCACCGATGGATCAGCACTGGCAGGCTGCAGTATAACGCACCGATGGATCAGCACTGGCAGGCTGCAGTATAACGCACCGATGGATCATCACTGGCAGGGTGCAGTATAACACACCGATGGATCATCACTGGCAGGGTGCAGTATAACGCACCGATGGATCATCACTGGCAGGCTGCAGTATAACGCACCGATGGATCAGCACTGGCAGGCTGCAGTATAACGCACCGATGGATCAGCACTGGCAGGCTGCAGTATAACGCACCGATGGATCAGCACTGGCAGGCTGCAGTATAACGCACCGATGGATCATCACTGGCAGGCTGCAGTATAACGCACCGATGGATCATCACTGGCAGGCTGCAGTATAACACACCGATGGATCATCACTGGCAGGGTGCAGTATAACGCACCGATGGATCATCACTGGCAGGCTGCAGTATAACGCACCGATGGATCATCACTGGCAGGCTGCAGTATAACGCACCGATGGATCAGCACTGGCAGGCTGCAGTATAACGCACCGATGGATCATCACTGGCAGGCTGCAGTATAACGCACCCGATGGATCATCGCTGGCAGGCTGCAGTATAACGCACCGATGGATCATCGCTGGCAGGGTGCAGTATAACGCACCGATGGATCATCACTGGCAGGCTGCAGTATAACGCACCGATGGATCATCGCTGGCAGGCTGCAGTATAACGCACCGATGGATCATCACTGGCAGGCTGCAGTATAACGCACCGATGGATCATCGCTGGCAGGCTGCAGTATAACGCACCGATGGATCATCACTGGCAGGCTGCAGTATAACGCACCGATGGATCATCACTGGCAGGCTGCAGTATAACGCACCGATGGATCAGCACTGGCAGGCTGCAGTATAACGCACCGATGGATCATCACTGGCAGGCTGCAGTATAACGCACCGATGGATCATCGCTGGCAGGCTGCAGTATAACGCACCGATGGATCATCACTGGCAGGCTGCAGTATAACGCACCGATGGATCATCACTGGCAGGCTGCAGTATAACGCACCGATGGATCAGCACTGGCAGGCTGCAGTATAACGCACCGATGGATCATCACTGGCAGGCTGCAGTATAACGCACCGATGGATCATCGCTGGCAGGCTGCAGTATAACGCACCGATGGATCATTACTGGCAGGCTGCAGTATAACGCACCGATCTGTGAGCTGCTGTAAACGCACGCGCACGCACGGGCCCGCGCGTTCACAGCAAATCTCGCCTCTCGCGAGATTACGTGCCCGCGCATCAAGGAGGAACAGAAGGACCGCCGCAATCACGCGTATCTGCGTGCGGCGGTCCTAAAGTGGTTAAAGGACCTTTCACTTTAAATGCAATACTGACAAATGCAGAAATAAATGACTCTCACTTTAAATACTTTGAAGTCCGTGTACTACAGAATGTCCTTTGTTTTACTTTAAAGTCTTTTATTCCTGAACACGAAAATGTCTCTTTCTGCCTAACCCTATGTGCAATGATAAGTATTAAAAAGGAAAGCTCTGACCTTATTCTGAAGAGCAGGATACTGCGATCTGTTGGTTTCTGGAACAAATGTCTTAAAGGAGACTTGTCTTTTCTTGATGTGATGCGATGCTTGCGTTGACTTGCGATGCTCTATGCTGACTCACGATGCTCTGTGATGACTTGTGATGAATGCGATGCGCTGGCGTGGATACGCTGCATGCAATGTTCTGGGCCTATTGGCAGGAAACTACCTGGCTGCAGTACGTGGCCTCTTTGTGGGTAGCGGTGCGGGCACTGTAGCTCTGGACTCTGTCCTTCCACCATGTATCTCTTTTTCTCTCTAGGGATCGCAGAAGGTTTGGCGCTCTTTCGCTGACTCTCTTGCCTTTGCTGTTCTGCCACTTTTAGGGTCGGCTGCAGTTTGACCAATACACACGTTCTGTGGCCTCTATGGCAGCTCCACTGAGGCGTCTTTGCTTGCTAACTCAGGGAACAGTTGCTGCGTGACGTTTTATGCTGGCGCTCCCCTGTTCTAATGCGCTCTTTACTGTGCAAGTTGAGGAGCGCTATCCCTTCCCCCTCTGAGGGTAATAGTTCCACTGTGGCAAGCGCAGCACAATGAAGTGCCTTATACGCTGTGACATTAGAAGAATTTTGGTATCTCTGACTTTTCTAGTCTAGCTAGACTGTCTTTTACTCTGTGATTCCTCTAGCGCCGTTCTATGGAAGCAGTAGGTTTAAAGAGCACAGCAAATGCTTGAAATAACTTCTTTATTAACTTCAACTTTTCTTCATATATAACGCTGCTGCCTACACAGCAGATAGTGCACGTACAAAACACGTGTGGAATAAAGTATCACAAAATGGGAGTTCAACTGTTTAATCTTGTCTTTCAACATAAAATGGTGGATATATTTCTCTCTTCAGTATCTGTACTTTCACTTTAAGTTATTTATAAAGTTGAGTGAACCTGAACTGTAAAGTTCGGGTTCGCACCGAACTTTACGATTTTTTCGCCCCGGGAGCCGAAACCGAACATTTACGTAAAAGTTTGGGTTCGGGTTTGTTGTTCGGTGATTTCTTGGCGCTTTTTGCAGGGCAGCCAATCAACAAGCGTTTGCCTACTTTGCCCTAAGAAGCCATCACAGTCATGCCTGCTATTGGCATGGCTGTGATTGGCTGAGTGCAGCATGGGACCCAGCCTCTATATAAGCTGGAGTCACGTAGCGCCACACGTCACACTGCTCTTCTTAGTGTAGGGATAGGATGCCGCTGCTGCTGCTGTGAGGGAGAGATTAGGGAAGAATTCTGTTGAATTTGGTGGTGTTAAATCTTCAAACTACAGCGATTATTGAGGGTGCTATGCTACATATTTGTACCCAGCTCTGAGGCCAGTGATATGGCAAAATAATTTTTAATCCATCTGTTACTGAGGGGGGGTCGGCAGCCATTTTAGCAACTGCAGTGTCCTTGGAACTGCATGTGACCTGCCTGTGTGCCCGCCTGTCAGGGACAGCAGTCTAATCCTTTTTGGTAGCTCAGTGAAAGAAAAATTCCCTTTTTCTGGAAGGTCAAGTCCCCTACAGCCTGCAGTGTATACCTGACATTGAAAATTATCACACACTCTCACACATTTTTGTGACCTAAAGCTATTTATTTATCTGTCTGTTACATGCACTGCATATCTGACAGTCCAAAAAAACGTAAAATACTGCAGTTACCTTGCTGCTGTAAAAAAGCACAATTTTTGTGCTAGATAGCACTTTTGCGAACAACGCTGCATTGCCTATTTTATAATTTACCAGTGACATACTGCATTTCTATGGTTGGTTGCAAAAAACACTGGTTTTGTGCTAGATTGCACATTTGTGGCCTAGTCTGCACTTCTGTTATTCCAATAAAACGTTTAACTACTGCATTTAGTTGTTTGCAAAAAACACAGTTTTTGTGCTAGATTGCGCATTTGTGGCCTAGTTTGTACAATTAATATTCCAATAAAACCGTAAACTACTGCATTTCTTTTCTTTTTTATAAAAACACTTTTGTTGCTAGATTGCACATTTGCGGCCTACGCTGTGTTTCTGGCAGTCAAATTAAACCGTTAACTTCTGCTGTTACATTGTTGGCTGGAAAAATCTAATTTTTGGTGACAGTAAGGTAATTGTGTTGCTTTGCTCCGTTACACTGTTGTGTGACCTAAAGGAATGTATTCTGTCTATGACCCGGCCCTGCCTTACTGTTAGTGAACTGAATTGTTGACTATTGGCAGGTAAATTGACACCGGAGATAAACCATCTGTTAGTTTGGTGGGTGAACGCAAATAATGAGGAGAACATCAAATAAGGGACGTGGGCATGGTCGTGGTGGTGGAGCTCCTGTTGCTGGGAGAGGACGTGGCCGTTCAGCACCAGCTACCGCTCCAAGTGATACCCCTTCCTCAGGTGCGAGTAGGCGACAGAATCTGCAGCGTTATTTGGTAGGCCCGAATGCCGCTCTACGGATGGTGAGGCCAGAACATGTACAGGCGATAGTAGATTGGGTGGCTGACAGTGCCTCCAGTTCCTTCACAGTATCTAACACCCCGTCCTCTGCAGAAAGCTCAGAGTTGGCTCCTGCAGCCCATGCCCATCAGTCTTTCACCTCACCCCCTTGCAAAGCAGCCAAGCAGTGAGAGCCCCAAGTCATGCAGCAGACTCTTATGCTTTTTGATGACTCTGCTGGCAGGGTTTCCCCGGCCCATCCACATAGCCCTGCCCCAGAAGTGGAAGACATTGAATGCACTGATGATGAGGATGAGGAAATGGGAAGACCACCGCAGCACGTCTCTGATGATGACAAAACACAGGTGCCAACTGCTGTGGCTTTTTCCATTGTGCAGACCGATAAGGAGGGCAGGGGTCAAGAATGGGTGGAAGATGATGTGGAGGATGATGAGGTCCTAGACCCCAACTGGACTCAAGGTCATGCTAGTGAGGAAGAGGCGGTGGTCGCAACAGCAACGGGCAACAGCACAGCAAAAGAGGGAGCAGGGTGCAAAAGTGGAGCGGCTGTCCCCGAGACAGTGCGCCTGCTACTGCCCACCGTATCCAGGGACCGAGCACAACAAAGCCTGCTCCAAGGAGTTCCCTGGCATGGCACTTCTTTAAACAATGTGCTGACGACAAGACCCGAGTGGTTTGCACGCTGTGCCATCAGAGCCTGAGGCGAGGCATTAACGTTCTGAACCTTAGCACAACCTGCATGACCAGGCATCTACATGCAAAGCATGAACTGCAGTGGAGTAAACACCTTAAAAGCAAGGAACTCACTCTGGCTCCCCCTGCTCCCTCTACCGCTGCTGCCTCGGCCTCTTCCTCTGCCTCGGGAGTCACAGTGGCACCAGCCACCCCGCAAACAGAGGATGTGTCAGCAATGCCACCACCTCGGTCACCAAGCATCTCCACCATGTCACACACAAGCGTTCAGCTGTCCATCTCCCATACACTGGAGAGAAAGAGGAAGTACCCCCTACCCACCCTCGAGCCCTGGCCCTGAATGCCAGAATTTCAAAATTCCTGGCCTTTGAAATGTTGTCATTCCGTCGGGTGGGGACGGACTGTTTTAAACAGCTGATGGCTGTCCAAGAGTACGTCGTTCCCAGCCGCCACTACTTTTCCAAGTGGAGGATAAAATCAGGTGTGCACTGCGCAACGCCATCTATGGCAAGGTCCACCTAACCACAGATACGTGGACCAGTAAGCACGGCCAGGGACGTGCACATGGGGTAAATATAGTGGTGGCTGGGCCCGAGGCGGATAGCAGTTTGATCAGCTGATCATTCGCTGGCAGGCTGTACTAGCTAAAAAAAATCGCATATCAGACGCTGTTTTGTTAACAGCGTCTGATATGCCTGCTGCCTGCTCCTCTGGTGGTCCCTTTTGCTTGGGACCACGAGAGGAAACATATGTAAGTGCACCAATCACCACACAGACCCCCCCATCCACCCCTCCCCCGGTCACTGGTTAACCCCTGATTAACCCCTGATCACCCCATGTCACCCCCCTCATCACCCCCTGTCACTAATCACCCCCCTGTAAGGCTCATTCAGACGTCCGTATGTGTTTTGCGGATCCACGGACACTGGCAATGTGCTTTCCGCATTGCCAGAACTGTATAGAAAATGCCTTTTCTTGTCTGCAATTGCGGACAAGAATAGGACATGCTCTATCTTTTGCGGAGCTGCGGCCGGATGTTTCGGGGCCGAAACCCGGAAGTTCACGGCCGCAGCTCTGTAAATGCTGATGCAGCGAGCACATAGTGTGCTCTCTGCATCACCGCCGGCCCCATTCACACTGAATGGGTCCGCATCTATTCAGCAGAATTGCGGAATAGATGCGACATTTTTGCCGATGTGTGAATGGGGCCGTACTTCTTTTTTTTTTTTTGGCAATTTTTTTACCAGAGGTTTTTTCATCCACATTGATTGATGCGAATGAAAAAATGAACGGCACAGATTTCTTCATTCAGCTCAGAGGCTCAATATAAGGAGAATCGCAGAAACTTCTAATGCTGCCATACGTGTAATGATTGCGGAGACCCTGAAATGCCAGGGCAGTACAAACACCCCACAAGTGACCCCATTTTAGAAAGAAGACGCCCCAATGTATTCCGTGAGGGGCATGGTGAGTTCATGCAAAATTTTAATTTTTGTCACAAGTTAGTGGAATATGAGACTTTGTAAGAAAAAAAGTGTACGACCACATGTGGGGTGTTCCTGTAAGGCCTTATGCACACGGCTGTGGAGCATTGGTTGCTATGACGCCGTGTGCTTCATGCCGCCGCTGGACTACAGTAATACACCCGTACAAGTGTTCCACGGCCGTGGGCATGAGGCCTAAACCGCAGAATCAGGGCAATAAATATTGAGTTTTGTTTGGCTGTTAACTCTCGATGTGTTGAAGAAAAAAATGGATTAAAATGGAAAATCTGCCAAAAAAGTGACATTTAGAAATTTCATCTCCAATTGCTTCAAAACTTCTAAGCCTTCTAACGTCCTAAAAAAATAAAATGACATTTACAAAATGATCCGAACATAAAGCAGACATACAGGGAATGTTAAGCAATAAATATTTTATGTGGTGTCCCTTTCTGTCTTAAAAGCACAGAAATTGAAATTTTTAAAATTGAAAATTTTTCCAAAATTTTGGTAAATTTGGGATTTTTTCCTAAATAAAGGTGAAATATATTGACTCAAATTTATGACTATCATGAAGTACAATGTGTCAGGAGAAAACAGTCTCAGAATGGGGCATCAATGAACCTTAGTCATGAAAGGGTTAACTAAGGCTCCTGCTCAGTGTGAGGCTGGCTGTGATTGGTTAAGACTCCTGCTCAGTTTGAGGCTGGCTGTGATTGGTCAAGACTCCTGCTCAGTGTGAGGCTGGCTGTGATTGGTTAAGACTCCTGCTCAGTTTGAGGCTGGCTGTGATTGGTTAAGACTCCTGCTTAGTGTGAGGCTGGCTGTGATTGGTTAAGACTCCTGCTCAGTGTGAGGCTGGCTGTGATTGGTCAAGACTCATGCTCAGTGTGAGGCTGGCTGTGATTGGTTAAGACTCCTGCTCAGTGTGAGGCTGGCTGTGATTGGTTAGGACTCCTGCTCAGTGTGAGGCTGGCTGTGATTGGTCAAGACTCCTGCTCAGTGTGAGGCTGGCTGTGATTGGTCAAGACTCCTGCTCAGTGTGAGGCTGGCTGTGATTGGTCAAGACTCCTGCTCAGTGTGAGGCTGGCTGTGATTGGTTAAGACTCCTGCTCAGTGAGAGGCTGGCTGTGATTGGTCAAGACTCCTGCTTAGTGTGAGGCTGGCTGTGATTGGTCAAGACTCCTGCTCAGTGTGAGGCTGGCTGTGATTGGTCAAGACTCCTGCTCAGTGTGAGGCTGGCTGTGATTGGTTAAGACTCCTGCTCAGTGTGAGGCTGGCTGTGATTGGTCAAGACTCCTGCTCAGTGTGAGGCTGGCTGAGATTGGTTAAGACTCCTGCTCAGTGTGAGGCTGGCTGTGATTGGTCAAGACTCCTGCTCAGTGTGAGGCTGGCTGTGATTGGTTAAGACTCCTGCTCAGTATGAGGCTGGCTGTGATTGGTTAAGACTCCTGCTCAGTGTGAGGCTGGCTGCGATTGGTTAAGACTCCTGCTCAGTGTGAGGCTGGCTGTGATTGGTCAAGACTCATGCTCAGTGTGAGGCTGGCTGAGATTGGCCAAGACTCCTGCTGAGTGTGAGGCTGGCTGTGATTGGTTAAGACTCCTGCTCAGTGTGAGGCTGGCTGTGATTGGTTAAGACTCCTGCTCAGTGTGAGGCTGGCTGTGATTGGTTAAGACTCCTGCTCAGGGTGAGGCTGGCTGTGATTGGTTAAGACTCCTGCTCAGGGTGAGGCTGGCTGAGATTGGTTAAGACTCCTGCTCAGGGTGAGGCTGGCTGTGATTGGTTAAGACTCCTGCTCAGGGTGAGGCTGGCTGAGATTGGCCAAGACTTCTGCTGAGTGTGAGGCTTGCTGTGATTGGTCAAGACTCCTGCTCAGTGTGAGGCTGGCTGTGATTGGTTAAGACTCCTGCTCAGGGTGAGGCTGGCTGTGATTGGTCAAGACTCCTGCTTAGCGTGAGGCTGGCTGTGATTGGTCAAGACTCCTGCTCAGTGTGAGGCTGGCTGTGATTGGTCAAGACTCCTGCTCAGTGTGAGGCTGGCTGAGATTGGTTAAGACTCCTGCTCAGTGTGAGACTGGCTGTGATTGGTCAAGACTCCTGCTCAGTGTGAGGCTGGCTGTGATTGGTCAAGACTCCTGCTTAGTGTGAGGCTGGCTGTGATTGGTCAAGACTCCTGCTCAGTGTGAGGCTGGCTGTGATTGGTCAAGACTCCTGCTCAGTGTGAGGCTGGCTGTGATTGGTCAAGACTCCTGCTCAGTGTGAGGCTGGCTGTGATTGGTTAAGACTCCTGCTCAGTGTGAGGCTGGCTGTGATTGGTTAAGACTCCTGCTGAGTGTGAGGCTGGCTGTGATTGGTTAAGACTCCTGCTCAGTGTGAGGCTGGCTGTGATTGGTTAAGACTCCTGCTCAGTGTGAGGCTGGCTGTGATTGGTTAAGACTCTGCTCAGTGAGAGGCTGGCTGTGATTGGTCAAGACTCCTGCTCAGTGTGAGGCTGGCTGTGATTGGTTAAGACTCCTGCTCAGTGTGAGGCTGGCTGTGATTGGTTAAGACTCCTGCTCAGTATGAGGCTGGCTGTGATTGGTTAAGACTCCTGCTCAGTGTGAGGCTGGCTGTGATTGGTTAAGACTCCTGCTCAGTGTGAGGCTGGCTGTGATTGGTCAAGACTCATGCTCAGTGTGAGGCTGGCTGAGATTGGCCAAGACTCCTGCTGAGTGTGAGGCTGGCTGTGATTGGTTAAGACTCCTGCTCAGTGTGAGGCTGGCTGTGATTGGTTAGGACTCCTGCTCAGTGTGAGGCTGGCTGTGATTGGTCAAGACTCCTGCTCAGTGTGAGGCTGGCTGTGATTGGTTAAGACTCCTGCTCAGGGTGAGGCTGGCTGTGATTGGTTAAGACTCCTGCTCAGGGTGAGGCTGGCTGAGATTGGCCAAGACTTCTGCTGAGTGTGAGGCTGGCTGTGATTGGTCAAGACTCCTGCTCAGTGTGAGGCTGGCTGTGATTGGTTAAGACTCCTGCTCAGGGTGAGGCTGGCTGTGATTGGTCAAGACTCCTGCTTAGCGTGAGGCTGGCTGTGATTGGTCAAGACTCCTGCTCAGTGTGAGGCTGGCTGTGATTGGTTAAGACTCCTGCTCAGTGAGAGGCTGGCTGTGATTGGTCAAGACTCCTGCTTAGTGTGAGGCTGGCTGTGATTGGTCAAGACTCCTGCTCAGTGTGAGGCTGGCTGTGATTGGTCAAGACTCCTGCTCAGTGTGAGGCTGGCTGCGATTGGTTAAGACTCCTGCTCAGTGTGAGGCTGGCTGTGATTGGTCAAGACTCCTGCTCAGTGTGAGGCTGGCTGAGATTGGTTAAGACTCCTGCTCAGTGTGAGGCTGGCTGTGATTGGTCAAGACTCCTGCTCAGTGTGAGGCTGGCTGTGATTGGTTAAGACTCCTGCTCAGTATGAGGCTGGCTGTGATTGGTCAAGACTCCTGCTCAGTGTGAGGCTGGCTGTGATTGGTTAAGACTCTGCTCAGTGAGAGGCTGGCTGTGATTGGTTAAGACTCCTGCTCAGTGTGAGGCTGGCTGTGATTGGTTAAGACTCCTGCTCAGTGTGAGGCTGGCTGTGATTGGTTAAGACTGCTGCTGAGTGTGAGGCTGGCTGTGATTGGTTAAGACTCTGCTCAGTGTGAGGCTGGCTGTGATTGGTTAAGACTCCTGCTCAGTGTGAGGCTGGCTGTGATTGGTTAAGACTCTGCTCAGTGAGAGGCTGGCTGTGATTGGTCAAGACTCCTGCTCAGTGTGAGGTTGGCTGTGATTGGTTAAGACTCTGCTCAGTGAGAGGCTGGCTGTGATTGGTTAAGACTCCTGCTCAGTGAGAGGCTGGCTGTGATTGGTCAAGACTCCTGCTCAGTGTGAGGCTGGCTGTGATTGGTTAAGACTCTGCTCAGTGAGAGGCTGGCTGTGATTGGTTAAGACTCCTGCTCAGTGTGAGGCTGGCTGTGATTGGTTAAGACTTCTGCTCAGTGTGAGGCTGGCTGTGATTGGTTAAGACTCCTGCTCAGTGTGAGGCTGGCTGTGATTGGTCAAGACTCCTGCTCAGTGTGAGGCTGGCTGTGATTGGTTGACTCCTGCTCAGTGTGAGGGTGGCTGTGATCGGTCAAGACTCCTGCTCAGTGTGAGGCTGGCTGTGATTGGCCAAGACTCCTGCTCAGTGTGAGGCTGGCTGTGATTGGTTAAGACTCCTGCTCAGTGTGAGGCTGGCTGTGATTGGTTAAGACTCCTGCTCAGTGTGAGGCTGGCTGTGATTGGTCAAGACTCCTGCTCAGGGTGAGGCTGGCTGTGATTGGTTAAGACTCTGCTCAGTGTGAGGCTGGCTGTGATTGGTTAAGACTCCTGCTCAGTGTGAGGCTGGCTGTGATTGGTTAATACTCCTGCTCAGTGTGAGGCTGGCTGTGATTGGTTAATACTCTGCTCAGTGTGAGGCTGGCTGTGATTGGTTAAGGCTCCTGGGCAGTAACAACAGTTTAACTCTATGCTTTCTGTTGTTAATTCTGCTGTGTCACTGAGCTTACCTTACATTCATATAATGACTCTTAAAGGGCTATTATCTCTTCTGCTTCTGTGAACACAATCTATAACTGTTACATGACATCCAGACCATGAAGTCCCAGTAATAACTCTCTGTCTCTAATATATAAACATAGGACCTGTATTAAGGTTATTGGCAGGTCCTGCTGTATACACATATAAGCCGTATTACCAACCTCGGACAGGTCTTAGCTGGCCAGCTACACCAAAGCCGGTGCAAAGGAGTTTCCTGGCATGGTAGTTCTTCAGACAATGTGCTGACGACAGGACTAGTGATAACCGGCATAGGTAATATATGCGAATTTGTGATATTTCGCTAATTTTTGGCCGAATATTCACCATAAATTCGCAAATTCGAGAATTTGTGATATCCAGTCATTATTTACTTGATTGCGAAAATCGTCAATGTAATATATTTGCGATAAAAATTTGTGATTCGAATATTCGCGATGAACACTAAGGGGCAACTTTCCTATTGGTTGCTAGAGATGTTGCTCAGTGGCAATATTCACGATAAATTCGCAATTAGAATATTCACGATCAACACTACTGGCGAATATGAATTTATAGCACTATATTCTAAATATTCACGAATTCTCAAAGTGGCGATATTCGCGATTAAATTCACGTTTTGAAAATTCGTGCTCAAGACTAGACAGGACACAGGTGGTTTGTATGCTGTGCAGTCAAAGCCTGAAGCGAGGCATAAATGTTCTCAGCCTGAGCACCACCTGCATGATCCGGCATCTAACCGCAAAGCATGAACTGCAGTGGAGTAGACACCTCAAGAACCAGGAAAGATCGGAGGCTCCTCCTGCTCCCTCTTCTGCTGCAATCTCGGCCTCTTCATTCCCCTCTGGAGTGACAGCACCTGCCACCCGCAAACAGACGATGTGCAAGCCACACCACCACCGTCACTTAGCTGTCCATCCCCCAAACATTGGAGAGACAGAGAAAGTACCCCACTACCCAACCGCGATGCCTGGCCCTTAATTCCAGCATTTGAAAACTTCTGGCATTTGGAAGGCTGCCATTCCGTCTGGTGGAGATGGGCGGTTTCAAAAATGTAATGACGGCAGCTGTCCCATGGTACGTGGTTCACAGCCACCACTACTTTTCAAGGTGGGCCGTCCCTGCCCTCCATGAAAAAGTGATAGAAAAAATCAGGTGTGCACTGCACGTGGACCAGTAAGTATGGGCTGGGACATTATTTCTCCCTAACCGCCCGCTGGGTAAATGAAGTGGCGGATGGGCCTGAGGCGCCTACTGCCTCCGAGAATTGCTTGACATTTCTCGTTGCCTCCTCCTCCGCTTCCTCCTCTACCACCTCCTCATTACGTCAGCACATCACCTGCACCACCAAATTCAGCACAGCCGGGGGAAACGACAACAGGCTGTTCTGAAACTCATCTGGGGGACAAACCCCACACCGCGCGGGAGCTGTGGACGGGCATGAAACAACAGACCGATGAGTGGTTGGTGCCACTGAGCCTCAAGCCCGGCCTGGTGGTGTGCGACAATGGGCGAGCAGCTCTGGGGCTAGCTGGCTTGACGCACATCCCTTGCCTGGTGCATGTGCTGAACCCGATATGTCAGAGCTGATGCAGAAAGTGTGGGCCACCTGTGCATGCTTTCAGCGTTCTCACCCTGCTGCTGCATGCCTGTCTACGCTGCAGCGCACCTTCGGCCATCCCGCCACCGCTACCCTGCACATGCTGGAGAGACTGTGCGAGCAGCAGCAGGCCATAGTGGAGTTTCAGATGCAGTATGCACGGATGAGTCGCACTGCGGAACAGCACCACTTCACCACCAACGAGTTGGCCTCCATGCGGGACATGTGTGTAGTGCCCTGGAGCAGGGAGTACTTTGAAATTTGAAAATTTGTAGACATTTGTTTATATCCCCTATGCAAAGTTAAAACTTCTTACTTTATTTCTCTGGAAAGGGTTAACGTGCACTGTTTATTACTGTGTTACTGCCGCCGCCGGAACTCCGTCCCACCCCCATTATAGTCAATAGGGCCGGAGCGGTAGCCTGGGGGCACACGTTCACTAGTGGCAGGACGGATCCGACAGGCTGTTCACCCGACGGAACAGCCTGCTGGAGGTCTGTGCCGCTAGTGTGACAGTAGCCTAAGAAGTCCGTCTGCTCCTCAGATGACAGAAAAGACAAAAAAATCCACAGGCAGCTAGTAGAGCATGTCAGCTCTGCCTCTGTATAGAAATAAAGAATTCCATATTGTAAATAAAGACCAATCGGGAAAAAAAAATTTGCTCACAAAAAGTATGATGCAATAATTAAAAAAAAATTGCCACCAAAGGTGTACATAGCCTTTAAACAAAACCATGTTTTGGAGGGAAGTATCCAGACTTGTTTACCACCAATAGCAGACAGTCTGACCTTTTAAATGTCTGTTGTTATGTCTGGAAACTTGTTTTTGTCTGGAAAACCTGCTATGTCATTGCCATGGAGTATCATTGAAGCTGTAATGTAAGTCTATGAGAGACGAGAGCTGAAACATTGTATCTGTTTGTGCTGAGCTTCTCCACTCCACCCCCCCCACTAGAAGGTTCTAGTCTAGCAAAAACTGTATATAATGAGAGCAGCAGTGGCATAACTAGAAATGACTGGGCCCCACAGCAAACTTTTGAATGGGGCCCCCTCCCCCAGTAAGTTTTTCACAACCCCTTCCTTTCCTGTGGCCCCCTTTCCTGTGGCTAGTAAAGATGGCTCTCTCAGACCAGGCCTGGCAGCTGATCCATCCGTTTTTTTCGGCACTGTCTATACTGCCACTGTATATAATTTCATTGTGTAATAATGTTGAGCGACAAAGTCTTTTAGTACTTCTCCTCCTCTTGGATGGGCCCCTTCTGGGTCAGGGCCCTAAAGCAACCGCTTCCCCTATAGTTACGCCCCTGGAGAGCAGTCAGAGCACCTAGTGTGTTGCAGTTAGGGACCAGTGCTTGGAGTGGAGACTCATGCCATCAGGCCAGCTACAGACCGTGGGCCCTTGACCAGGGTACCAGCCTTCTGATAGAGAGAGGGACAGCTGGCTCAGGCCTTTCATCAGCATCAAACCCTTCTTCTGCCAGGGAGGAGACTGGAAAATCCAGCCCTGTGCCTCGCCTATAGGCCCCTTTCACACGGGCGAGTTTTCTGGGCGGGTGCAATGCGTGAGGAGGACGCATTGCACCCGCACTGAATCCGGACCAATTCATTTCTATGGGGCTGTGCACATGAGCGGTGATTTTCACGCGTTGCGTTGCGTGAAAATCGCAGCATGCTCTATATTGTGCGTTTTTCACGCAACGCAGGCCCCATAGAAGTGAATGGGGCTGCGGGAAAATCGCAAGCATCCACAAGCAAGTGCGGATGCGTTCCGATTTTCCCGCATGGTTGCCTAGCAACGGGACCCGATCTTTATTATTTTCCCTTATAACATGGTTATAAGGGGAAATAATAGCATTCTCAATAAAGAATGCATTGTAAAATGAAGAGGAAGGGGTTAAAAATAATAAAAGTTAACTCACCTCAGCCACTTGATCGCGTAGTTGCGATCTTAGCTGATGCAGGGAAAGAGAGGACAGATCGCAACTACGCGATTAAGTGGCTAAGGTAAGGTAACTTGTATTATTTTTAACCCCTTCCTCTTCATTTTACTAAGCATTCTTTATTAGGAAGGCGATTATTTCCCCTTATAACCATGTTACAAGGGAAAATAATCAATTCTCCAGAAGACCCGAAACCAGACTTCAGTGATGAAGACCGGCTTCGGGTTGGGTACCAAACATGGCGATTTTTCTCACGCGTGTGCAAAATGCATTACAAACGTTTGCACCCGCGCGGGAAAAACGCGCATATTCCCGCAACGCACCCGCCTCTTATCCGGGTGTCAAACATGATGCCCGTGTGAAAGGGCCATATTGTTTTGTACCTGATTTCCTCCAGTAAAGAAGCACCCTGGTTACTGCAGACCCCGACTCTCTGGACTTATTTCCGATTGGGGTGCGCCACGCCGTACCATCCCTTCTAGAGAGCAGCAACACATGGTGACACCTCAACGGTGTCCGAGGGACCCAGCATAGTGTTGGGGCCACCCCAAACCTGGCCATTGCACATGGACTATTATACCACTATACTGCCCCTAAATCTACACCCCTCTACTGCCCATTACACCATTCACTTTTATACCCCTATACTGCCCCTTTAAACAACATCCATCCCCTTTAATTCCCACATCAAACCACCCTCCACAATATCTGTAACGGATCGCCTGGCACCCCGACTGGGTACCTCCGTTGAAAGATGCTCCTATCGCTTCTTGAGGATTCCAAGCGCTCTAGCCGACACCACAACCACCGAACCTGAGAAGCATACGAATCCTCTCAAGCCTCTGAATGCTGTAGACAGTTGAATAGGAACCATACGAATAGGTTTGCACTCCTAGCAGTCAGACTGGAACAGCATCCAATAACTCCTCCCCCAATAATGAGACGACACTTCACTTTGAGGGTTAAACAGGAACTCCTTTTCTGGGGCATACAGCCTCTTTTATTTACAATCCACAAACATAGTACGGCCCACAGGGGTTTGAAATACAACCAATCAATCCGTACAATAAACACAGACACTCCCACACAAAATACAGCGACCAATCAACATACAGCCAGATATATCACAACCCCACATGGCTGGTCCATTGTGGGTGCTGATTAGGTCACAGGCGATGTCCATTGTGAATGGTGATTAGGTCACAGCAATGTCCATTGTGGATGTTGATTAGGTCACAGCAATGTCCATTGTGAATGCCAACTGTCATTGGGGCCATAGTCACAGGGTAAGAGGCTAGCAAGCATGCCTCTCAATGCCCAGGGATACATGGCAGTTTGTCACATATCTCCCCTTTGGGGGAAGACTAACCAGGCACCTGACCTCCTGTCGGTCAGTGCCTACGTTAGTCGATCCACCAACCACAATAGACAAATGCCAGAGTAGCCCACCCACAACAAACAGGTACAGAGTGACCCACCCACAAGAAGCAGGTACTGCACCGGATATTCCTCTGGGGTGCTGAGGCAGCATGCTGTGGGGACTTGAGGAGGGCAGAGGCCGACTGCACTCTGCCCAGCTGCCAGCTCTTCTGCTGGGGGGCTGGGAACATAGACCGGCTCAGTAGCCAGGGAACATGGGCACCAGTGGGGTTAACATCGCCTCTGTCAACCCTGGGGCCAAGTTAGAGTGTTAGCTGGGGAGGAGAGTTTGTACTTACCCCCTCCTCCTGTTGTCCCGGTGCGGGTAGTTGGGGATCTGGACAGGCTGTCCAGCATCCCTGTAGGTCAGGCACAGAGACCACGGTCCCATCTGTGCCGTCTGGGCGATTGGTGTCTCCCCTTGTTAGGGTAAGCTGCCGCTGGGGAGAGGGGTGCTGTGTTCCTCTACCTGAAACCCAGGCTGCTGCTGGAGTGGGAGACCGCCTGTCTCCACTCCCGTAACATTGTCCTGCTGCTGGAGAGAGAGACCAGCTGTCTCTGCTCCCTGTAGGACACACTGCTGCTGGGGAAAGGACGACACCTTCGGCCCCCTGGACTTCACACTGCCGCTGGGGAGGACGACACCTTCGGCCCTCTGTAACTCACACGGCTGCTGGGGAGGAAGGGCGACACCTTCGGCCCTCTGCAACTCCACACGGCCGCTGGGGAGGAAGGACGGCACCTTCAGCTCCCTGCAACTCACACTGCCGCTGGGAGGAGGGACGGCATCTTCAGCCCTCTGGGGTACACACTGCCGCTGGGGAGGAAGGGCGACACCTTCAGCTCCCTGGGGTACACACTGCCGCTGGGGAGGAAGGACGACACCTTCAGCTCTCTGGGGTACACACTGCCGCTGGGGAGAAGGGACGGCACCTTCAGCTCCCTGGGGTACACACTGCCGCTGGGGAGGAAGGACGGCACCTTCAGCTCCCTGGGGTACACACTGCCGCTGGGGAGGAAGGACGGCACCTTCAGCTCCCCGACACGCACTCAGCCGCTGGGGAGGGCGGACGGTACCATCTGCCATGAACTGCAGGTACTCTGCTGTTATCCTCCTCACGAACTGCACAGATTTCTCCGGTGGGTTGGGTCCGAAGAAAATCAGCCGTGATCTCAGCTCTCTGTCAAATTCCTCCTGCGTGTAGCTGGGTGCCATGCTTGTTCTCCTGAAGTTCTTTCTTTTTGTAGATAGGGGCGCTGTACGGGTACTAACGTTGCCCTCACTTTGTAATCCAAGGAATGGTGTTGCCCTGTAGATGTCCTTCTGGGCTGTGGAAATGATCCCGCTGCTGCCACCAAATGTAACGGATCGCCTGGCACCCGACTGGGTACCTCCGTTGAAAGATGCTCCTATCGCTTCTTGAGGATTCCAAGCGCTCTAGCCGACACCACAACCACCGAACCTGAGAAGCATACGAATCCTCTCAAGCCTCTGAATGCTGTAGACAGTTGAATAGGAACCATACGAATAGGTTTGCACTCCTAGCAGTCAGACTGGAACAGCATCCAATAACTCCTCCCCCAATAATGAGACGACACTTCACTTTGAGGGTTAAACAGGAACTCCTTTTCTGGGGCATACAGCCTCTTTATTACACTCCACAAACATAGATACAGCCCACAGGGGTTTGAAATACAACCAATCAATCCGTACAATAAACACAGACACTCCCACACAAAATACAGCGACCAATCAACATACAGCCAGATATATCACAATCCCACATGGCTGGTCCATTGTGAATATTGATTAGGTCACAGGCGATGTCCATTGTGAATGGTGATTAGGTCACAGCAATGTCCATTGTGGATGTTGATTAGGTCACAGCAATGTCCATTGTGAATGCCAACTGTCATTGGGGCCATAGTCACAGGGTAAGAAGCTAGCAAGCGTGCCTCTCCAATGCCCAGGGATACATGGCAGTTTGTCACAATATCTATTATTTCTTTTGCTTTGGCAATGCTAAATGGATGTGCCAATAGAGCTTTTTTGAATTTCAATTTCAATTTGGATAAAGGAGGGAGTTAGCAGAGAGATAGCGGAAGATGCGAGAGTAGACCAGGGACTGTAGGAGATTAGAGATGATGGGGAGATTAGAGACAAGTCTGAAGTTAGCTACGAAGGACGGGTCGGAGAAGGTTTTCTTAATAATGGGGTTATGATTAAATTTTGGAAAGAAGAGTGGAAGATACCAGAAGAGACACAAAGTGAAGATTTTAGTTAGGTGAGTGGTGATGGCTGGGGAAATAGGAGAGAAAGCTTGAGGGAACGGGCTGAGTAGATCTGGTTGGGTGAGAAGAAGACAGGATTTCTTCTGTGACTGGGTCGGATGTGGAGAGTGAGCCAGAGGAGATGGGGGAGGAAGGGGATCAATGACATTTGGGGCCCGGAAGCTAATTTCCTGGTGGATATTTGTAGGTGGCAGGATCGTAAGCACAGAGGTCTGTACCAGGTAGCAGGTCTCTCTTTTTACTGAGGTTAAAGTGAAAAGTGTCAAAGACTTTTGGGGATTATTGGATAGTGAGGAAACCAGGGATCCCATCTACAGGACCCCATCCTCGATGTATCCAGCCAGGGGGTATATACTATGGAGGCAGAGTATACAGCAGCTATAGGCCCCCATCCTCTATGTATCCAGCCAGGGGGTATATACTATGGAGGCAGAGTATACAGAAGATATAGGCCCCCATCCTCTATGTGTCCAGCCAGGGGGTATATACTATGGAGGCAGAGTATGCAGCAGATATAGGCCCCCATCCTCTATGTGTCCAGCCAGAGGGTATATACTATGGAGGCAGAGTATACAGCAGCTATAGGCCCCCATCCTCTATGTATCCAGCCAGGGGGTATATAGTATATATGGATAGTATACAGCAGCTATAGGCCCCCATCCTCTATGTATCCAGCCAGGGGGTATATACTATGGAGGTAGAGTATACAGCAGCTATAGGCCCCCATCTGCTATGTATCCAGCCAGGGGGTATATACTATGGAGGCAGAGTATGCAGCATCTATAGGCCTCCATCCTCTATGTATCCAGCCAGGGGGTATATACTATGGAGGCAGAGAATACAGCAGCTATAGGCTCCCATCCTCTATGTATCCAGCCAGGGGGTATATACTATGGAGGCAGAGTATACAGCAGCTATATACCCCCATCCTCTATGTATCCAGCCAGGGGGTATATACTATGGAGGCAGAGAATACAGCAGCTATAGGCCTCCATCCTCTATGTATCCAGCCAGGGGGTATATACTATGGAGGCAGAGAATACAGCAGCTATAGGCCTCCATCCTCTATGTATCCAGCCAGGGGGTATATACTATGGAGGCAGAGTATACAGCAGCTATAGGTCCCCATCCTCTATGTATCCAGCCAGAGGGTATATACTATGGAGGCAGAGAATACAGCAGCTATAGGCCCCCATCCTCTATGTATCCAGCCAGGGGGTATATACTATGGAGGCAGAGTATACAGCAGCTATAGGCCCCCATCCTCTATGTATCCAGCCAGGGGGTATATACTATGGAGGCAGAGTATACAGCAGCTATAGGCCTCCATCCTCTATGTGTCCAGCAAGGGGGTATATACTATGGAGGCAGAGTATACAGCAGCTATATACCCCCATCCTCTATGTATCCAGCCAGGGGGTATATACTATGGAGGCAGAGTATACAGCAGCTATAGGCTCCCATCCTCTATGTATCCAGCCAGGGGGTATATACTATGGAGGCAGAGAATACAGCAGCTATAGGCCCCCATCCTCTATGTATCCAGCCAGGGGGTATATATTAGGGAGGCAGAGTATACAGCAGCTATAGGCTCCCATCCTCTATGTATCCAGCCAGGGGGTATATACTATGGAGGCAGAGTATACAGCAGCTATAGGCCTCCATCCTCTATGTGTCCAGCCAGGGGGTATATACTATGGAGGCAGAGTATACAGCAGATATAGGCTCCCATCCTCTATGTATCCAGCCAGGGGGTATATATTATGGAGGCAGAGTATGCAGCAGATATAGGTCCCCATCCTCTATGTATCCAGCCAGGGGGTATATAGTATGGAGGCAGAGAATACAGCAGCTATAGGCCCCCATCCTCTATGTATCCAGCCAGGGGGTATATAGTATGGAGGCAGAGAATACAGCAGCTATAGGCCCCCATCCTCTATGTATCCAGCCAGGGGGTATATAGTATGGAGGCAGAGAATACAGCAGCTATAGGCCCCCATCCTCTATGTATCCAGCCAGGGGTATATACTATGGAGGCAGAGTATACAGCAGCTATAGGCTCCCATCCTCTATGTATCCAGCCAGGGGTATATACTATGGAGGCAGAGTATACAGCAGCTATAGGCCCCCATCCTCTATGTATCCAGCCAGGGGTATATACTATGGAGGCAGAGTATGCAGCAGCTATAGGCCCCCATCCTCTATGTATCCAGCCAGGGGGTATATACTATGGAGGCAGAGTATACAGCAGCTATAGGCTCCCATCCTCTATGTATCCAGCCAGGGGTATATACTATGGAGGCAGAGTATACAGCAGCTATAGGCCCCCATCCTCTATGTATCCAGCCAGGGGTATATACTATGGAGGCAGAGTATACAGCAGCTATAGGCCCCCATCCTCTATGTATCCAGCCAGGGGTATATACTATGGAGGCAGAGTATACAGCAGCTATAGGCCCCCATCCTCTATGTATCCAGCCAGGGGTATATACTATGGAGGCAGAGTATACAGCAGCTATAGGCCCCCATCCTCTATGTATCCAGCCAGGGGTATATACTATGGAGGCAGAGAATACAGCAGCTATAGGCCCCCATCCTCTATGTATCCAGCCAGGGGTATATACTATGGAGGCAGAGTATACAGCAGCTATAGGCCCCATCCTCTATGTATCCAGCCAGGGGTATATACTATGGAGGCAGAGTATACAGCAGCTATAGGCCTCCATCCTCTATGTATCCAGCCAGGGGTATATACTATGGAGGCAGAGTATACAGCAGCTATAGGCCCCCATCCTCTATGTATCCAGCCAGGGGTATATACTATGGAGGCAGAGTATACAGCAGCTATAGGCTCCCATCCTCTATGTATCCAGCCAGGGGTATATACTATGGAGGCAGAGAATACAGCAGCTATAGGCTCCCATCCTCTATGTATCCAGCCAGGGGTATATACTATGGAGGCAGAGTATACAGCAGCTATAGGCTCCCATCCTCTATGTATCCAGCCAGGGGTATATACTATGGAGGCAGAGTATACAGCAGCTATAGGCCTCCATCCTCTATGTGTCCAGCCAGGGGTATATACTATGGAGGCAGAGTATACAGCAGCTATAGGCTCCCATCCTCTATGTATCCAGCCAGGGGTATATATTATGGAGGCAGAGTATGCAGCAGATATAGGTCCCCATCCTCTATGTATCCAGCCAGGGGGTATATACTATGGAGGCAGAGAATACAGCAGCTATAGGCCCCCATCCTCTATGTATCCAGCCAGGGGGTATATAGTATGGAGGCAGAGAATACAGCAGCTATAGGCCCCCATCCTCTATGTATCCAGCCAGGGGTATATAGTATGGAGGCAGAGAATACAGCAGCTATAGGCCCCCATCCTCTATGTATCCAGCCAGGGGTATATACTATGGAGGCAGAGTATACAGCAGCTATAGGCTCCCATCCTCTATGTATCCAGCCAGGGGTATATACTATGGAGGCAGAGTATACAGCAGCTATAGGCTCCCATCCTCTATGTATCCAGCCAGGGGTATATACTATGGAGGCAGAGTATACAGCAGCTATATGCCCCCATCCTCTATGTATCCAGCCAGGGGGTATATACTATGGAGGCAGAGAATACAGCAGCTATAGGCCTCCATCCTCTATGTATCCAGCCAGGGGTATATACTATGGAGGCAGAGAATACAGCAGCTATAGGCCTCCATCCTCTATGTATCCAGCCAGGGGTATATACTATGGAGGCAGAGTATACAGCAGCTATAGGTCCCCATCCTCTATGTATCCAGCCAGAGGGTATATACTATGGAGGCAGAGAATACAGCAGCTATAGGCCCCCATCCTCTATGTATCCAGCCAGGGGTATATACTATGGAGGCAGAGTATACAGCAGCTATAGGCCCCCATCCTCTATGTATCCAGCCAGGGGTATATACTATGGAGGCAGAGTATACAGCAGCTATAGGCCTCCATCCTCTATGTATCCAGCCAGGGGTATATACTATGGAGGCAGAGTATACAGCAGCTATAGGCCCCCATCCTCTATGTATCCAGCCAGGGGGTATATACTATGGAGGCAGAGTATACAGCAGCTATAGGCTCCCATCCTCTATGTATCCAGCCAGGGGGTATATACTATGGAGGCAGAGAATACAGCAGCTATAGGCCCCCATCCTCTATGTATCCAGCCAGGGGGTATATATTAGGGAGGCAGAGTATACAGCAGCTATAGGCTCCCATCCTCTATGTATCCAGCCAGGGGGTATATACTATGGAGGCAGAGTATACAGCAGCTATAGGCCTCCATCCTCTATGTGTCCAGCCAGGGGGTATATACTATGGAGGCAGAGTATACAGCAGATATAGGCTCCCATCCTCTATGTATCCAGCCAGGGGGTATATATTATGGAGGCAGAGTATGCAGCAGATATAGGTCCCCATCCTCTATGTATCCAGCCAGGGGGTATATAGTATGGAGGCAGAGAATACAGCAGCTATAGGCCCCCATCCTCTATGTATCCAGCCAGGGGGTATATAGTATGGAGGCAGAGAATACAGCAGCTATAGGCCCCCATCCTCTATGTATCCAGCCAGGGGGTATATACTATGGAGGCAGAGTATACAGCAGCTATAGGCTCCCATCCTCTATGTATCCAGCCAGGGGGTATATACTATGGAGGCAGAGTATACAGCAGCTATAGGCTCCCATCCTCTATGTATCCAGCCAGGGGGTATATACTATGGAGGCAGAGTATACAGCAGCTATAGGCCTCCATCCTCTATGTATCCAGCCAGGGGGTATATAGTATGGAGGCAGAGTATACAGCACCTATAGGCCCCCATCCTCTATGTATCCAGCCAGGGGTATATACTATGGAGGCAGAGTATACAGCAGCTATAGGCCCCCATCCTCTATGTATCCAGCCAGGGGGTATATAGTATGGAGGCAGAGTATACAGCAGCTATAGGCCCCCATCCTCTATGTATCCAGCCAGGGGTATATACTATGGAGGCAGAGTATACAGCAGCTATAGGCCCCCATCCTGTATGTATCCAGCCAGGGGGTATATACTATGGAGGCAGAGTATACACCAGCTATAGGCTCCCATCCTCTATGTATCCAGCCAGGGGGTATATACTATGGAGGCAGAGAATACAGCAGCTATATACCCCCATCCTCTATGTATCCAGCCAGGGGGTATATACTATGGAGGCAGAGAATACACCAGCTATAGGCTCCCATCCTCTATGTATCCAGCCAGGGGGTATATACTATGGAGGCAGAGAATACAGCAGCTATATACCCCCATCCTCTATGTATCCAGCCAGGGGGTATATACTATGGAGGCAGAGTATACACCAGCTATAGGCTCCCATCCTCTATGTATCCAGCCAGGGGGTATATACTATGGAGGCAGAGTATACAGCAGATATAGGCCTCCATCCTTTATGTATCCAGCCAGGGGGTATATACTATGGAGGCAGAGAATACAGCAGCTATAGGCCCCCATCCTCTATGTATCCAGCCAGGGGTATATACTATGGAGGCAGAGTATACAGCAGCTATAGGCCCCCATCCTGTATGTATCCAGCTAGGGGGTATATACTATGGAGGCAGAGTATACACCAGCTATAGGCTCCCATCCTCTATGTATCCAGCCAGGGGGTATATATTAGGGAGGCAGAGTATACAGCAGATATAGGCCCCCATCCTCTATGTATCCAGCCAGGGGGTATATATTAGGGAGGCAGAGTATACAGCAGCTATAGGCTCCCATCCTCTATGTATCCAGCCAGGGGGTATATATTATGGAGGCAGAGTATGCAGCAGATATAGGTCCCCATCCTCTATGTATCCAGCCAGGGGGTATATACTATGGAGGCAGAGAATACAGCAGCTATAGGTCCCCATCCTCTATGTATCCAGCCAGGGGGTATATAGTATGGAGGCAGAGAATACAGCAGCTATAGGCCCCCATCCTCTATGTATCCAGCCAGGGGGTATATAGTATGGAGGCAGAGAATACAGCAGCTATAGGCCCCCATCCTCTATGTATCCAGCCAGGGGGTATATACTATGGAGGCAGAGTATACAGCAGCTATAGGCTCCCATCCTCTATGTATCCAGCCAGGGGGTATATACTATGGAGGCAGAGTATACAGCAGCTATAGGCCTCCATCCTCTATGTATCCAGCCAGGGGGTATATAGTATGGAGGCAGAGTATACAGCACCTATAGGCCCCCATCCTCTATGTATCCAGCCAGGGGTATATACTATGGAGGCAGAGTATACAGCAGCTATAGGCCCCCATCCTCTATGTATCCAGCCAGGGGGTATATACTATGGAGGCAGAGAATACAGCAGCTGTAGGTCCCATTCCTCAATGTATCCAGCCAGGGGGTATATACTATGGAGGCAGAGTATACAGCAGCTATAGGCCCCCATCCTCTATGTATCCAGCCAGGGGGTATATACTATGGAGGCAGAGTATACAGCAGTTATAGGCCTCCATCCTTTATGTATCCAGCCAGGGGGTATATACTATGGAGGCAGAGTATACAGCAGCTATAGGCCCCCATCCTCTATGTATCCAGCCAGGGGGTATATACTATGGAGGCAGAGTATACAGCAGATATAGGCCTCCATCCTTTATGTATCCAGCCAGGGGGTATATACTATGGAGGCAGAGAATACAGCAGCTATAGGCCCCCATCCTCTATGTATCCAGCCAGGGGTATATACTATGGAGGCAGAGTATACAGCAGCTATAGGCCCCCATCCTGTATGTATCCAGCCAGGGGGTATATACTATGGAGGCAGAGTATACACCAGCTATAGGCTCCCATCCTCTATGTATCCAGCCAGGGGGTATATACTATGGAGGCAGAGAATACAGCAGCTGTAGGTCCCATTCCTCAATGTATCCAGCCAGGGGGTATATACTATGGAGGCAGAGTATACAGCAGCTATAGGTCCCCATCCTCTATGTATCCAGCCAGGGGGTATATAGTATGGAGGCAGAGTATACAGCAGCTATAGGCCTCCATCCTCTATGTATCCAGCCAGGGGGTATATAGTATGGAGGCAGAGTATACAGCAGCTATAGGCCCCCATCCTCTATGTATCCAGCCAGGGGGTATATACTATGGAGGCAGAGTATACAGCAGCTATAGGCCCCCATCCTCTATGTATCCAGCCAGGGGGTATATAGTATGGAGGCAGAGTATACAGCAGCTATAGGCCCCCATCCTCTATGTATCCAGCCAGGGGGTATATAGTATGGAGGCAGAGTATACAGCAGCTATAGGCCTCCATCCTCTATGTATCCAGCAAGGGGGTATATACTATGGAGGCAGAGTATACAGCAGCTATAGGCCCCCATCCTCTATGTATCCAGCCAGGGGGTATATACTATGGAGGCAGAGTATACACCAGCTATAGGCTCCCATCCTCTATGTATCCAGCCAGGGGGTATATACTATGGAGGCAGAGTATACAGCAGCTATAGGCCTCCATCCTCTATGTATCCAGCCAGGGGGTATATACTATGGAGGCAGAGTATACAGCAGCTATAGGCCCCCATCCTCGATGTATCCAGCCAGGGGGTATATACTATGGAGGCAGAGAATACAGCAGCTATAGGCTCCCATCCTCTATGTATCCAGCCAGGGGGTATATACTATGGAGGTAGAGTATACAGCAGCTATAGGCCTCCATCCTCTATGTATCCAGCCAGGGGGTATATACTATGGAGGCAGAGTATACAGCAGCTATATACCCCCATCCTCTATGTATCCAGCCAGGGGGTATGTTACAAACTGCATTGGTGGCAGCGGTGGGATGGCGTCCTAGTGCGAGGTAAAGCAGCTTGGAGACACTGTTCGTGGAATTACAAACTGAGGGCAACGCTAGTATCCGTACAGCGCCCCTGGGAGCAGAGGGATCCAGCGACTTGGAGCAGACAAGTATGGAAGGCTCTGGCTCTGGAGATAATTGGCTGGCTGAAGTAAGGCAGCGAGTGGCCCAGTATGGGGATGATGTACCCATGGAGACACGCCGGGTGATCTGGAACCAGGTCATGGCCAAGCGAAACACAAGGCTGGACCGAGAATTCCGGCTGGCGAAAGAGAGGGAGTATGCTCAGCAGAAGGAGCGTTATAGCAGCCAAAGAGAGGCTCCATTCGAGGAGGTTAACCATTTCCCCCGGAGGCGGCCAGAGGAACCCGAAATAGGGGTCCTCATAGACTGGTCCTGCGAGGAACCACAACAGGCAGGTGGAGATGGGACCGAGGTCTCTCCACCGGGATGCTGGGAAGCTGGCCCAGATCCCCAGCAGCAGCCGGAGTTACCAGGTGCAGAAGCAGGTGGTCCCTACTCTCAAATGTTGAGGGACCTCATAGACTGGTCCTGGGAAGACCCACAGATGGCAGGTGGAGATGGGACTCACTACCGGCCCAGATCCCCAGCGGCAGTGTGTACCCCAGGGAGCTGAAGGTTCCGTCCTTCCTCCCCAGCAGCAGTGTGTATCCCAGGGAGCTGAAAGTGCCGTCCTTCCTCCCCAGCGGCAGTGTGTACCCCAGGGAGCTGAAGGTGCCGTCCCTTCTCCCCAGCCGCAGTGTGTACCCCTGGGAGCTGAAGGTGCCGTCCCTTCTCCCCAGCGGCAGTGTGTACCCCCAGAAGCTGAAGGTGCCGTCCCTTCTCCCCAGCGGCAGTGTGTACCCCAGGGAGCTGAAGGTGTTGTCCTCCCTCCCCAGCGGCAGTGTGTACCCCAGGGAGCTGAAGGTGTCGTCCGTCCTCCCCAGCGGCAGTGTGTACCCCAGGGAGCTGAAGGTGTCGTCCTTCCTCCCCAGCGGCAGTGTGTACCCCAGGGAGCTGAAGGTGTTTCCCTTCCTCCCCAGCGGCAGTGTCTACCCCCGGGAGCTGAAGGTGCCGTCCTTCCTCCCCAGCTGCAGTGTGTACCCCAGGGAGCTGAAGGTGTCGTCCTTCCTCCCCAGCGGCAGTGTGTACCCCAGGGAGCTGAAGGTGTCGTCCTTCCTCCCCAGCGGCAGTGTGTACCCCAGGGAGCTGAAGGTGTTTCCCTTCCTCCCCAGCGGCAGTGTCTACCCCCGGGAGCTGAAGGTGCCGTCCTTCCTCCCCAGCTGCAGTGTGTATCCCAGGGAGCTGAAGGTGTCGTCCTTCTTCCCCAGCGGCAGTGTGTACCCCAGGGAGCTGAAGGTGTCGTCCGTCCTCCCCAGCGGCAGTGTGTACCCCAGGGAGCTGAAGGTGCTGTCCTTCCTCCCCAGCGGCAGACTGTACCCCAGGGAGCTGAAGGTGCCGTCCTTCCTCCCCAGCGGCAGTGTGTACCCCAGGGAGCTGAAGGTGCTGTCCTTCCTCCCCAGCGGCAGACTGTACCCCAGGGAGCTGAAGGTGTCGTCCTTCCTCCCCAGCGGCAGTGTGTACCCCAGGGAGCTGAAGGTGCCGTCCCTTCTCCCCAGCGGCAGTGTGTACCCCAGGGAGCTGAAGGTGTCGTCCTCCCTCCCCAGCGGCAGCCTGTGTTTCAGGGAGAGGAACACAGCACCCCCTCTCCCCAGCGGCAGCTTACCCTAACAAGGGGAGACACCAATCTCCCAGACGGCGCAGATGGGACCGTGGTCTCTGTGCCTGACCTACAGGGATGCTGGACAGCCTGTCCAGATCCCCAACTACCCGCACCGGGACAACAGGAGGAGGGGGTAAGTACAAACTCTCCTCCCCAGCTAACACCTAACTTGGCCCCAGGGTTAACAGAGGCGATGTTAACCCCCACTGGTGCCCATGGTCCCCTGGCTACTGACCCGGACTATGTTCCCAGCCCCCCAGCAGAAGAGCTGGCAGCTGGGCAGAGTGCAGTCGGCCTCTGCCCTCCCTCAAGTCCCCACAGCATGTTGCCCCAGCACCCCAGAGGAATATCCGGGTGCAGTAACTGCTTCTTGTGGGTGGGTCACTCTTGTACCTGTTTGTTGTGGGTGGGCTACTCTGGCATTTGTCTATTGTGGGCTGGTGGATCGACTAACGTAGGCACTGACCGACAGGAGGTCAGGTACCTGGTTAGTCTTCCCCCCAAAGGGGAGATATGTGACAAACTGCCATTTATCCCTGGGCATTGGAGAGGCATGCTTACTAGCCTCTTACCCTGCGACTATGGCCCCAGTGACAGTTGGCATTCACAATGGACATTGCCTGTGACCTAATCAACATCCACAATGGACATTACCTGTGACCTAATCATCATTCACAATGGACATTACCTGTGACCTAATCAGCATCCACAATGGACATTACCTGTGACCTAATCATCATTCACAATGGACATTGCCTGTGACCTAATCAACATCCACAATGGACATTACCTGTGACCTAATCAGCATCCACAATGGACATTACCTGTGACCTAATCATCATCCACAATGGACATTACCTGTGACCTAATCATCATCCACAATGGACATTACCTGTGACCTAATCAGCATCCACAATGGACATTACCTGTGACCTAATCATCATCCACAATGGACATTACCTGTGACCTAATCAGCATCCACAATGGACATTACCTGTGACCTAATCATCATCCACAATGGACATTACCTGTGACCTAATCATCATCCACAATGGACATTACCTGTGACCTAAACATCATCCACAATGGACATTACCTGTGACCTAATCATCATCCACAATGGACATTACCTGTGACCTAATCATCATCCACAATGGACATTACCTGTGACCTAATCATCATCCACAATGGACATTACCTGTGACCTAATCAGCATCCACAATGGACATTACCTGTGACCTAATCATCATCCACAATGGACATTACCTGTGACCTAATCATCATCCACAATGGACATTACCTGTGACCTAATCAGCATCCACAATGGACATTACCTGTGACCTAATCATCATCCACAATGGACATTGCATGTGCCCTAATCAGCATCCACAATGGACATTACCTGTGACCTAATCATCATCCACAATGGACATTACCTGTGACCTAATCAACATCCACAATGGACATTGCCTGTGACCTAATCATCATCCACAATGGACATTACCTGTGACCTAATCATCATCCACAATGGACATTGCCTGTGACCTAATCAGCATCCACAATGGACATTACCTGTGACCTAATCATCATCCACAATGGACATTACCTGTGACCTAATCAGCATCCACAATGGACATTACCTGTGACCTAATCATCATCCACAATGGACATTACCTGTGACCTAATCAGCATCCACAATGGACATTGCCTGTGACCTAATCAACATCCACAATGGACATTACCTGTGACCTAATCATCATCCACAATGGACATTGCCTGTGACCTAATCAGCATCCACAATGGACATTACCTGTGACCTAATCATCATCCACAATGGACATTACCTGTGACCTAATCAGCATCCACAATGGACATTACCTGTGACCTAATCATCATCCACAATGGACATTACCTGTGACCTAATCAGCATCCACAATGGACATTACCTGTGACCTAATCATCATCCACAATGGACATTACCTGTGACCTAATCAGCATCCACAATGGACATTACCTGTGACCTAATCATCATCCACAATGGACATTACCTGTGACCTAATCAGCATCCACAATGGACATTACCTGTGACCTAATCATCATCCACAATGGACATTACCTGTGACCTAATCATCATCCACAATGGACATTACCTGTGACCTAATCAGCATCCACAATGGACATTACCTGTGACCTAATCAGCATCCACAATGGACATTACCTGTGACCTAATCATCATCCACAATGGACATTACCTGTGACCTAATCATCATCCACAATGGACATTACCTGTGACCTAATCATCATCCACAATGGACATTACCTGTGACCTAATCATCATCCACAATGGACATTACCTGTGACCTAATCAGCATCCACAATGGACATTACCTGTGACCTAATCAGCATCCACAATGGACATTACCTGTGACCTAATCAGCATCCACAATGGACATTACCTGTGACCTAATCATCATCCACAATGGACATTGCCTGTGACCTAATCATCATCCACAATGGACATTGCTTGTGACCTAATCATCATCCACAATGGACATTACCTGTGACCTAATCATCATCCACAATGGACATTACCTGTGACCTAATCATCATCCACAATGGACATTACCTGTGACCTAATCATCATCCACAATGGACATTACCTGTGACCTAATCATCATCCACAACCGACATTGCTGTAACCTAATCAGCATCCACAATGGACATTGCATGTGCCCTAATCATCATCCACAATGGACATTACCTGTGACCTAATCATCATCCACAATGGACATTACCTGTGACCTAATCAGCATCCACAATGGACATTACCTGTGACCTAATCATCATCCACAATGGACATTACCTGTGACCTAATCATCATCCACAATGGACATTACCTGTGACCTAATCATCATCCACAATGGACATTACCTGTGACCTAATCATCATCCACAATGGACATTACCTGTGACCTAATCATCATCCACAATGGACATTACCTGTGACCTAATCAACATCCACAATGGACATTACCTGTGACCTAATCATCATCCACAATGGACATTACCTGTGACCTAATCATCATCCACAATGGACATTACCTGTGACCTAATCATCATCCACAATGGACATTACCTGTGACCTAATCAACATCCACAATGGACATTACCTGTGACCTAATCAGCATCCACAATGGACATTACCTGTGACCTAATCAACATCCACAATGGACATTACCTGTGACCTAATCATCATCCACAATGGACATTACCTGTGACCTAATCAACATCCACAATGGACATTGCCTGTGACCTAATCATCATCCACAATGGACATTACCTGTGACCTAATCATCATCCACAATGGACATTACCTGTGACCTAATCATCATCCACAATGGACATTACCTGTGACCTAATCATCATTCACAATGGACATTACCTGTGATCTAATCAACATCCACAATGGACATTACCTGTGACCTAATCATCATCCACAATGGACATTACCTGTGACCTAATCAACATCCACAATGGACATTACCTGTGACCTAATCAGCATCCACAATGGACATTACCTGTGACCTAATCAACATCCACAATGGACATTGCCTGTGACCTAATCATCATCCACAATGGACATTACCTGTGACCTAATCATCATCCACAATGGACATTGCCTGTGACCTAATCATCATCCACAATGGACATTACCTGTGACCTAATCATCATCCACAATGGACATTACCTGTGACCTAATCATCATCCACAATGGACATTACCTGTGACCTAATCATCATCCACAATGGACATTACCTGTGACCTAATCATCATCCACAATGGACATTACCTGTGACCCAATCATCATCCACAATGGACCATGCATGTGGGGTTGGGATATATCTGGCTGTATGTTGATTGGTCGCTGTATTTTGTGGGCGTGTCCTCAATCAGGTCCGCGGGGGAGTAGCCCTGGCTGGAAGACTTGCATAAAAGGCCAAGCTTTGCCATCCAATAAAGAGTTCCTGCTTGACCCTCAGAACGAAGCGTCGTCTCGTTATTGGGGGGGATTTATTGTCTGCTGTTCCAGTTTGACTGCTAGGAGTGCAAACCTATTCGTATGGTTTTTCCTATTCGGCTGTTTACCGCATTCATAGGCTTCTCCGATTTGGTGGTTGTGGTGTCGGCTAGAGCGCTTGGAATCCTCAAGAAACGCTAGGAGCATCTTTCAACGGAGGTACCCAGTCGGGGTGCCCGTCGATCCATTACAGGGTGTATACTATGGAGGCAGAGTATGCAGCAGATATAGGCCCCCATCCTCTATGTATCCAGCCAGGGGGTATATACTATGGAGGCAGAGTATACAGCAGCTATAGGCCCCCATCCTCTATGTATCCAGCCAGGGGGTATATACTATGGAGGCAGAGAATACAGCAGCTATAGGCCTCCATCCTCTATGTATCAAGCCAGGGGGTATATACTATGGAGGCAGAGTATACAGCAGCTATAGGCCCCCATCCTCTATGTATCCAGCCAGGGGGTATATACTATGGAGGCAGAGTATACAGCAGCTATAGGCCTCCATCCTCTATGTATCCAGCCAGGGGGTATATACTATGGAGGCAGAGTATGCAGCAGCTATAGGCTCCCATCCTGTATTTATCCAGCCAGGGGTATATACTATGGAGGCAGAGTATACAGCAGCTATAGGCCTCCATCCTCTATGTATCCAGCCAGGGGTATATACTATGGAGGCAGAGTATGCAGCAGCTATAGGCCTCCTTCCTCTATGTATCCAGCCAGGGGTATATACTATGGAGGCAGAGAATACAGCAGCTATAGGCCCCCATCCTCTATGTATCCAGCCAGGGGTATATACTATGGAGGCAGAGTATACAGCAGCTATAGGCCCCCATCCTCTATGTATCCAGCCAGGGGTATATACTATGGAGGTAGAGTATACAGCAGCTATAGGCCCTCATCCTCTATGTATCCAGCCAGGGGTATATACTATGGAGGCAGAGAATACAGCAGCTATAGGACCCCATCCTCTATGTATCCAGCCAGGGGGTATATACTATGGAGGCAGAGTATACAGCAGCTATAGGCCCCCATCCTCTATGTATCCAGCCAGGGGGTATATACTATGGAGGCAGAGAATACAGCAGCTATAGGCTCCCATCCTCTATGTATCCAGCCAGGGGGTATATACTATGGAGGCAGAGAATACAGCAGCTATAGGCTCCCATCCTCTATGTATCCAGCAAGGGGGTATATACTATGGAGGCAGAGAATACAGCAGCTATAGGCTCCCATCCTCTATGTATCCAGCAAGGGGGTATATACTATGGAGGCAGAGTATACAGCAGCTATAGGCCCCCATCCTCTATGTATCCAGCCAGGGGGTATATACTATGGAGGCAGAGTATGCAGCAGATATAGGCCCCCATCCTCTATGTATCCAGCCAGGGGGTATATACTATGGAGGCAGAGAATACAGCAGCTATAGGCCTCCATCCTCTATGTATCAAGCCAGGGGGTATATAGTATGGAGGCAGAGTATACAGCAGCTATAGGCCTCCATCCTCTATGTATCCAGCCAGGGGGTATATACTATGGAGGCAGAGTATGCAGCAGCTATAGGCCCCCATCCTCTATGTATCCAGACAGGGGGTATATACTATGGAGGCAGAGTATACAGCAGCTATAGGCCCCCATCCTCTATGTATCCAGCCAGGGGTATATACTATGGAGGCAGAGTATACAGCAGCTATAGGCTCCCATCCTGTATTTATCCAGCCAGGGGGTATATACTATGGAGGCAGAGTATACAGCAGCTATAGGCCCCCATCCTCTATGTATCCAGCCAGGGGTATATACTATGGAGGCAGAGTATACAGCAGCTATAGGCCCCCATCCTCGTATGTATCCAGCCAGGGGGTATATACTATGGAGGCAGAGAATACAGCAGCTATAGGCCCCCATCCTCTATGTATCCAGCCAGGGTTATATACTATGGAGGCAGAGTATACAGCAGCTATAGGCCCCCATCCTCTATGTATCCAGCCAGGGGTATATACTATGGAGGTAGAGTATACAGCAGCTATAGGCCCCCATCCTCTATGTATCCAGCCAGGGGTATATACTATGGAGGCAGAGTATACAGCAGCTATAGGCCTCCATCCTCTATGTGTCCAGCCAGGGGTATATACTATGGAGGCAGAGAATACAGCAGCTATAGGCCCCATCCTCTATGTATCCAGCCAGGGGTATATACTATGGAGGCAGAGTATACAGCAGCTATAGGCCCCCATCTTCTATGTATCCAGCCAGGGGTATATACTATGGAGGCAGAGAATACAGCAGCTATAGGCTCCCATCCTCTATGTATCCAGCCAGGGGTATATACTATGGAGGCAGAGTATACAGCAGCTATAGGCCCATATCCTGTGTAACGGACCGCTTCTGCAGACAAGGGGTAAAACCGCTTAGGCGATCGGCCCCTTTACAGAGATATAGGCCCAGCTACTGCAGAACACCAAACTCCCGAACTGGATACAAAATAGCACTCCAACTCCCGTACTGGAACCTTCCCAAATAGCTGCTAGCAGACGAACAGGAAAAGCAGACAATCAGCTTACACTCCTGGCAATCAGTCTCTAACAGCATACAGTGAATCCCCCAAGAACGAGACGAGGCCCGTATTGAGGGTAAACAGGAATTCTCACATTTATTAACGGCTACCTGCCCGGTATTTATCCAGAGCTCCCACCTGGTGGACACTCCCTAGGGGACCAGAAGGAAGACTGCGACACGGGATACAGCAGCCAATCACACACATTGGGACAATACAGACACCCCCAGCATATCTCTCCCTCTGCCTGTGATACCATCACCCTACATGGGTAATGCAATCATCACAGGCAGACGAATACACAATGTCTTCTGTCCTGAGACAATTGAGGAGTCATTCAATTATCTCTCAGGACAAAGGGAAATCGCCAATACACATGTGGGGACAATAGGACAGACATCACTATTCAATACACAATGTCCCACCCTTTACAATACACACAGACATTTCAGAGACAAGACTCCATTATGCACATGGGGACACAGAACAAGCATTACTGTTAAAATACACCAGGTAAGACACATTACATTAAAACTATACATTTAACATATCCCCAGATAGCTCAGGTCTGAGCGCACATTATTAAGTGAATGGCGCCAGACCACACGAATACAGTTTAATCGCCATGGAGCCAAAGTCTTTACAGTCAGTTTCATACGAATGGGCTCCATGGGATTCCTATCTGGGGTATAACACATTCAACCAAAACTACCGAACCCCAGGCAGAAAAGCACGAATTAAGCTTTTCTGCAGGTAAAAAGATGTCTTTTAACAGGGGGCCATAGTCCAAAGGCAGCAGGCGAGCAACCAGGTTTCTCCAATGCAATGTGGCGAGATTGGTCTCGTCACATCTCTCCCTTTTTCCAAACAGACTAACAGGGTATCTGACCTCCTGCCGGTCAGTGCCCTTGTTAGTCCAGCAGCCCACCCACAAAACACAATCAACAGCACAGCCCACCCACAATAAATAGTTACTGCAACTGGGTAGAGGAGAAGCTTGTCCATGTCCAGGTGCCTCACCACGGCTGTGCTGGGTACGGGTACGCTGACTTGGTGGGGTGCTGCATGGGCAGAGACCCGCCACTCTGCTCCTGTTGCCAGCGCTACTGGGAGGGTAGCCTGGTTGAAGCCTGGTTGTTGGAGGGGGAGACCGACTGTCTCCCTTTAGATATACAGTCCTGCTGCTGGAGACCGACTGTCTCCCCTTCGGTTACACAGCTCTGCTGCTGGGGAAAGGAGACTGAGCTCTCTATTCCCTGCCCATTAATGATCCGCCGCTGGGGAGAGGTGGTAGTAAGCTCCTCTCCCATACATACCTTCCTCCTCAGTGGAGGGAGACCGACTGTCTCTCCTCCCAATACAGAGTCCTGCTGCTGGAGAAAGGAGACTGGGCTCTCTATTCCCTGCTGGTTACTCTGCCGCTGGGGACTGGAGACCGGCTCCCACTCCCAACAAATAATACTGCCGCTGGGGAATGGAGACCGGCTCCCAATTCCCGAAAAATCCCACTGCTGCCACCAATTGTAACGGACCGCTGCTGCAGACAAGGGGTAAAACCGCTTAGGCGATCGGCCCCTTTACAGAGATATAGGCACAGCTACTGCAGAACACCAAACTCCCGAACTGGATACAAAATAGCACTCCAACTCCCGTACTGGAACCTTCCCAAATAGCTGCTAGCAGACGAACAGGAAAAGCAGACAATCAGCTTACACTCCTGGCAATCAGTCTCTAACAGCATACAGTGAATCCCCCAAGAACGAGACGAGGCTCCGTATTGATGGTAAACAGGAATTCTCACATTTATTAACGGCTACCTGCCTGGTATTTATCCAGGTCTCCCACCTGGTGGACACTCCCTAGAGGACCAGAAGGAAGACTGCGACACGGGATACAGCAGCCAATCACACACATTGGGACAATACAGACACCCCCAGCATATCTCTTCCCTCTGCCTGTGATACCATCACCCTACATGGGTAATGCAATCATCACAGGCAGACGAATACACAATGTCTTTCTGTCCTGGAGACAATTGAGGAGTCATTCAATTATCTCTCAGGACAAAGGGAAATCGCCAATACACATGTGGGGACAATAGGACAGACATCACTATTCAATACACAATGTCCCACCCTTTACAATACACACAGACATTTCAGAGACAAGACTCCATTATGCACATGGGGACACAGAACAAGCATTACTGTTAAAATACACCAGGTAAGACACATTACATTAAAACTATACATTTAACATATCCCCAGATAGCTCAGGTCTGAGCGCACATTATTAAGTGAATGGCGCTCAGACCACACGAATACAGTTTAATCGCCATGGAGCCAAAGTCTTTACAGTCAGTTTCATACGAATGGGCTCCATGGGGATTCCTATCTGGGGTATAACACATTCAACCAAAACTACTGAACCCCAGGCAGAAAAGCACGAATTAAGCTTTTCTGCAGGTAAAAAAGATGTCTTTTAACAGGGGGCCATAGTCCAAAGGCAGCAGGCGAGCAACCAGGTTTCTCCAATGCAATGTGGCGAGATTGGTCTCGCCACATCCTGTATGTATCCAGCCAGGGGTATATACTATGGAGGCAGAGCATGCAGCAGCCATAGGCTCCCATCCTCTATGTATTCAGCCAGGGGTATATACTATGGAGGCAGAGTATGCAGCAGCTATAGGCCCCCATCCTCTATGTATCCAGCCAGGGGTATATACTATGGAGGCAGAGCATGCAGCAGCTATAGGCTCCCATCCTCTATGTATCCAGCCAGGGGGTATATACTATGGAGGCAGAGTATGCAGCAGCTATAGGCCCCCATCCTCTATGTATCCAGCCAGGGGTATATACTATGGAGGCAGAGTATGCAGCAGCTATAGGCTCTCATCCTCTATGTATTCAGCCTGGGGTATATACTATGGAGGCAGAGCATGCAGCAGCTATAGGCCCCCATCCTCTATGTATCCAGCCAGGGGTATATACTATGGAGGCAGAGCGATGCAGCAGCTATAGGCTCCTATCCTCTATGTATCCAGCCAGGGGTATATACTATGGAGGCAGAGCATGCAGCAGCTATAGGCCCCCATCCTCTATGTATCCAGCCAGGGGGTATATACTATGGAGGCAGAGTATGCAGCAGCTATAGGCCCCCATCCTCTATGTATTCAGCCTGGGGGTATATACCTGACCGACAGAGGTCAGGTACCTGGTTAGTCTTCCCCCAAGGGAGATATGTGACAAACTGCCATTTATCCCTAGGCATTGGAGAGGCATGCCTAGCCTCTCTTACCCTCGACTATATTTAGTGACAGTTGGCACTCACAATGGACATTGCCGTGTGACCTAATCATCATCCACAATGGACATTACCTGTGACCTAATCATCATCCACAATGGACATTACCTGTGACCTAATCAGCATCCACAATGGACATTACCTGTGACCTAATCATCATCCACAATGGACATTGCCTGTGACCTAATCATCATCCACAATGGACATTACCTGTGACCTAATCAGCATCCACAATGGACATTACCTGTGACCTAATCATCATCCACAATGGACATTACCTGTGACCTAATCATCATCCACAATGGACATTACCTGTGACCTAATCATCATCCACAATGGACATTACCTGTGACCTAATCATCATCCACAATGGACATTACCTGTGACCTAATCATCATCCACAATGGACATTACCTGTGACCTAATCATCATCCACAATGGACATTACCTGTGACCTAATCATCATCCACAATGGACATTACCTGTGACCTAATCATCATCCACAATGGACATTACCTGTGACCTAATCATCATCCACAATGGACATTACCTGTGACCTAATCATCATCCACAATGGACATTACCTGTGACCTAATCATCATCCACAATGGACATTACCTGTGACCTAATCATCATCCACAATGGACATTACCTGTGACCTAATCATCATCCACAATGGACATTACCTGTGACCTAATCATCATCCACAATGGACATTACCTGTGACCTAATCATCATCCACAATGGACATTACCTGTGACCTAATCATCATCCACAATGGACATTACCTGTGACCTAATCATCATCCACAATGGACATTACCTGTGACCTAATCATCATCCACAATGGACATTACCTGTGACCTAATCAGCATCCACAATGGACATTACCTGTGACCTAATCATCATCCACAATGGACATTACCTGTGACCTAATCATCATCCACAATGGACATTACCTGTGACCTAATCATCATCCACAATGGACATTACCTGTGACCTAATCATCATCCACAATGGACATTGCCTGTGACCTAATCAGCATCCACAATGGACATTACCTGTGACCTAATCATCATCCACAATGGACATTACCTGTGACCTAATCAGCATCCACAATGGACATTACCTGTGACCTAATCATCATCCACAATGGACATTACCTGTGACCTAATCATCATCCACAATGGACATTACCTGTGACCTAATCATCATCCACAATGGACATTACCTGTGACCTAATCATCATCCACAATGGACATTACCTGTGACCTAATCATCATCCACAATGGACATTACCTGTGACCTAATCATCATCCACAATGGACATTACCTGTGACCTAATCATCATCCACAATGGACATTACCTGTGACCTAATCATCATCCACAATGGACATTACCTGTGACCTAATCATCATCCACAATGGACATTACCTGTGACCTAATCATCATCCACAATGGACATTACCTGTGACCTAATCATCATCCACAATGGACATTACCTGTGACCTAATCATCATCCACAATGGACATTACCTGTGACCTAATCATCATCCACAATGGACATTACCTGTGACCTAATCATCATCCACAATGGACATTACCTGTGACCTAATCATCATCCACAATGGACATTACCTGTGACCTAATCATCATCCACAATGGACATTACCTGTGACCTAATCAGCATCCACAATGGACATTACCTGTGACCTAATCATCATCCACAATGGACATTACCTGTGACCTAATCATCATCCACAATGGACATTACCTGTGACCTAATCATCATCCACAATGGACATTACCTGTGACCTAATCATCATCCACAATGGACATTACCTGTGACCTAATCATCATCCACAATGGACATTACCTGTGACCTAATCATCATCCACAATGGACATTACCTGTGACCTAATCATCATCCACAATGGACATTACCTGTGACCTAATCAGCATCCACAATGGACATTACCTGTGACCTAATCATCATCCACAATGGACATTACCTGTGACCTAATCATCATCCACAATGGACATTACCTGTGACCTAATCATCATCCACAATGGACATTACCTGTGACCTAATCATCATCCACAATGGACATTACCTGTGACCTAATCATCATCCACAATGGACATTACCTGTGACCTAATCATCATCCACAATGGACATTACCTGTGACCTAATCATCATCCACAATGGACATTACCTGTGACCTAATCATCATCCACAATGGACATTACCTGTGACCTAATCATCATCCACAATGGACATTACCTGTGACCTAATCATCATCCACAATGGACATTACCTGTGACCTAATCATCATCCACAATGGACATTACCTGTGACCTAATCATCATCCACAATGGACATTACCTGTGACCTAATCATCATCCACAATGGACATTACCTGTGACCTAATCATCATCCACAATGGACATTACCTGTGACCTAATCAACATCCACAATGGACATTACCTGTGACCTAATCATCATCCACAATGGACATTACCTGTGACCTAATCATCATCCACAATGGACATTACCTGTGACCTAATCATCATCCACAATGGACATTACCTGTGACCTAATCATCATCCACAATGGACATTACCTGTGACCTAATCATCATCCACAATGGACATTACCTGTGACCTAATCATCATCCACAATGGACATTACCTGTGATCTAATCAACATCCACAATGGACATTACCTGTGACCTAATCATCATCCACAATGGACATTACCTGTGACCTAATCATCATCCACAATGGACATTACCTGTGACCTAATCATCATCCACAATGGACATTACCTGTGACCTAATCAACATCCACAATGGACATTACCTGTGACCTAATCATCATCCACAATGGACATTACCTGTGACCTAATCATCATCCACAATGGACATTGCCTGTGACCTAATCATCATCCACAATGGACATTACCTGTGACCTAATCATCATCCACAATGGACATTACCTGTGACCTAATCATCATCCACAATGGACATTACCTGTGACCTAATCATCATCCACAATGGACATTACCTGTGACCTAATCATCATCCACAATGGACATTACCTGTGACCCAATCATCATCCACAATGGACCATGCATGTGGGGTTGGGATATATCTGGCTGTATGTTGATTGGTCGCTGTATTTTGTGGGCGTGTCCTCAATCAGGTCCGCTGGGAGTAGCCCTGGCTGGAAGACTTGCATAAAAGGCCAAGCTTTGCCATCCAATAAAGAGTTCCTGCTTGACCCTCAGAACGAAGCGCCGTCTCGTTATTGGGGGATTTATTGTCTGCTGTTCCAGTTTGACTGCTAGGAGTGCAAACCTATTCGTATGGTTTTTCCCTATTCGGCTGTTTACCGCATTCATAGGCTTCTCCGATTTGGTGGTTGTGGTGTCGGCTAGAGCGCTTGGAATCCTCAAGAAACGCTAGGAGCATCTTTCAACGGAGGTACCCAGTCGAGGTGCCCGTCGATCCATTACAGGGTGTATACTATGGAGGCAGAGTATGCAGCAGATATAGGCCCCCATCCTCTATGTATCCAGCCAGGGGTATATACTATGGAGGCAGAGTATACAGCAGCTATAGGCCCCCATCCTCTATGTATCCAGCCAGGGGTATATACTATGGAGGCAGAGAATACAGCAGCTATAGGCCTCCATCCTCTATGTATCAAGCCAGGGGGTATATACTATGGAGGCAGAGTATACAGCAGCTATAGGCCCCCATCCTCTATGTATCCAGCCAGGGGGTATATACTATGGAGGCAGAGTATACAGCAGCTATAGGCCTCCATCCTCTATGTATCCAGCCAGGGGGTATATACTATGGAGGCAGAGTATGCAGCAGCTATAGGCTCCCATCCTGTATTTATCCAGCCAGGGGGTATATACTATGGAGGCAGAGTATACAGCAGCTATAGGCCTCCATCCTCTATGTATCCAGCCAGGGGGTATATACTATGGAGGCAGAGTATGCAGCAGCTATAGGCCCCCTTCCTCTATGTATCCAGCCAGGGGGTATATACTATGGAGGCAGAGAATACAGCAGCTATAGGCCCCCATCCTCTATGTATCCAGCCAGGGGGTATATACTATGGAGGCAGAGTATACAGCAGCTATAGGCCCCCATCCTCTATGTATCCAGCCAGGGGGTATATACTATGGAGGTAGAGTATACAGCAGCTATAGGCCCCCATCCTCTATGTATCCAGCCAGGGGGTATATACTATGGAGGCAGAGAATACAGCAGCTATAGGACCCCATCCTCTATGTATCCAGCCAGGGGGTATATACTATGGAGGCAGAGTATACAGCAGCTATAGGCCCCCATCCTCTATGTATCCAGCCAGGGGTATATACTATGGAGGCAGAGAATACAGCAGCTATAGGCTCCCATCCTCTATGTATCCAGCCAGGGGGTATATACTATGGAGGCAGAGAATACAGCAGCTATAGGCTCCCATCCTCTATGTATCCAGCAAGGGGGTATATACTATGGAGGCAGAGAATACAGCAGCTATAGGCTCCCATCCTCTATGTATCCAGCAAGGGGGTATATACTATGGAGGCAGAGTATACAGCAGCTATAGGCCCCCATCCTCTATGTATCCAGCCAGGGGTATATACTATGGAGGCAGAGTATGCAGCAGATATAGGCCTCCATCCTCTATGTATCCAGCCAGGGGGTATATACTATGGAGGCAGAGAATACAGCAGCTATAGGCCTCCATCCTCTATGTATCAAGCCAGGGGTATATAGTATGGAGGCAGAGTATACAGCAGCTATAGGCCTCCATCCTCTATGTATCCAGCCAGGGGGTATATACTATGGAGGCAGAGTATGCAGCAGCTATAGGCCCCCATCCTCTATGTATCCAGACAGGGGGTATATACTATGGAGGCAGAGTATACAGCAGCTATAGGCCCCCATCCTCTATGTATCCAGCCAGGGGGTATATACTATGGAGGCAGAGTATACAGCAGATATAGGCTCCCATCCTGTATTTATCCAGCCAGGGGGTATATACTATGGAGGCAGAGAATACAGCAGCTATAGGCTCCCATCCTCTATGTATCCAGCCAGGGGGTATATACTATGGAGGCAGAGAATATGCAGCAGCTATAGGCCCCCATCCTCTATGTATCCAGCCAGGGGTTATATACTATGGAGGCAGAGTATACAGCAGCTATAGGCCCCCATCCTCTATGTATCCAGCCAGGGGGTATATACTATGGAGGTAGAGTATACAGCAGCTATAGGCCCCCATCCTCTATGTATCCAGCCAGGGGGTATATACTATGGAGGCAGAGTATACAGCAGCTATAGGCCTCCATCCTCTATGTGTCCAGCCAGGGGGTATATACTATGGAGGCAGAGAATACAGCAGCTATAGGCCCCCATCCTCTATGTATCCAGCCAGGGGGTATATACTATGGAGGCAGAGTATACAGCAGCTATAGGCCCCCATCTTCTATGTATCCAGCCAGGGGGTATATACTATGGAGGCAGAGAATACAGCAGCTATAGGCTCCCATCCTCTATGTATCCAGCCAGGGGGTATATACTATGGAGGCAGAGTATACAGCAGCTATAGGCCCATATCCTGTGTAACGGACCGCTTCTGCAGACAAGGGGTAAAAACCGTTTAGGCGATCGGCCCCCTTTACAGAGATATAGGCCCAGCTACTGCAGAACACCAAACTCCCGAACTGGATACAAAATAGCACTCCAACTCCCGTACTGGAACCTCCCAAATAGCTGCTAGCAGACGAACAGGAAAAGCAGACAATCAGCTTACACTCCTGGCAATCAGTCTCTAACAGCATACAGTGAATCCCCCAAGAACGAGACGAGGCTCCGTATTGAGGGTAAACAGGAATTCTCACATTTATTAACGGCTACCTGCCCGGTATTTATCCAGAGTCTCCCACCTGGTGGACACTCCCTAGGGGACCAGAAGGAAGACTGCGACACGGGATACAGCAGCCAATCACACACATTGGGACAATACAGACACCCCCAGCATATCCCTCCCTCTGCCTGTGATACCATCACCCTACACGGGTTAATGCAATCATCACAGGCAGACGAATACACAATGTCTTCTGTCCTGGAGACAATTGAGGAGTCATTCAATTATCTCTCAGGACAAAGGGAAATTGCCAATACACATGTGGGGACAATAGGACAGACATCACCTATTCAATACACAATGTCCCACCCTTTACAATACACACAGACATTTCAGAGACAAGACTCCATTATGCACATGGGGACACAGAACAAGCATTACTGTTAAAATACACCAGGTAAGACACATTACATTAAAACTATACATTTAACATATCCCCAGATAGCTCAGGTCTGAGCGCACATTATTAAGTGAATGGCGCTCAGACCACACGAATACAGTTTAATCGCCATGGAGCCAAAGTCTTTACAGTCAGTTTCATACGAATGGGCTCCATGGGATTCCTATCTGGGGTATAACACATTCAACCAAAACTACCGAACCCCAGGCAGAAAAGCACGAATTAAGCTTTTCTGCAGGTAAAAAGATGTCTTTAACAGGGGCCATAGTCCAAAGGCAGCAGGCGAGCAACCAGGTTTCTCCAATGCAATGTGGCGAGATTGGTCTCGTCACATCTCTCCCCTTTTCCAAACAGACTAACAGGGTATCTGACCTCCTGCCGGTCAGTGCCCTTGTTAGTCCAGCAGCCCACCCACAAAACACAATCAACAGCACAGCCCACCCACAATAAATAGTTACTGCAACTGGGTAGAGGAGAAGCTTGTCCATGTCCAGGTGCCTCCCCACGGCTGTGCTGGGTACGGGTACGCTGACTTGGTGGGGTGCTGCATGGGCAGAGACCCGCGTCACTCTGCCCTGTTGCCAGCGCTACTGGGAGGGTAGCCTGGTTGAAGCCTGGTTGTTGGAGGGGGAGACCGACTGTCTCCCCTTTGGTTACACAGCTCTGCTGCTGGAGTCCGACTGTCTCCCCTTTGGTTACACAGCTCTGCTGCTGGGGAAAGGAGACTGAGCTCTCTATTCCCTGCCCATTAGTGATCCGCCGCTGGGGAGAGGTGGTAGTAAGCTCCTCTCCCATACATTCCTTCCTCCTCAGTGGAGGGAGACCGACTGTCTCTCCTCCCAATACAGAGTCCTGCTGCTGGAGAAAGGAGACTGGGCTCTCTGTTCCCTGCTGGTTACTCTGCCGCTGGGGACTGGAGACCGGGCTCCCAATTCCCAACAAATAATACTGCCACTGGGGAATGGAGACCGGGCTCCCAATTCCCGAAAAATCCCACTGCTGCCACCAATTGTAACGGACCGCTTCTGCAGACAAGGGGTAAAAACCGTTTAGGCGATCGGCCCCTTTACAGAGATATAGGCCCAGCTACTGCAGAACACCAAACTCCCGAACTGGATACAAAATAGCACTCCAACTCCCGTACTGGAACCTTCCCAAATAGCTGCTAGCAGACGAACAGGAAAAGCAGACAATCAGCTTACACTCCTGGCAATCAGTCTCTAACAGCATACAGTGAATCCCCAAGAACGAGACGAGGCTCCGTATTGAGGGTAAACAGGAATTCTCACATTTATTAACGGCTACCTGCCTGGTATTTATGCAGGTCTCCCACCTGGTGGACACTCCCTAGGGGACCAGAAGGAAGACTGCGACACGGGATACAGCAGCCAATCACACACATTGGGACAATACAGACACCCCCAGCATATCCCTCCCTCTGCCTGTGATACCATCACCCTACATGGGTAATGCAATCATCACAGGCAGACGAATACACAATGTCTTCTGTCCTGGAGACAATTGAGGAGTCATTCAATTATCTCTCAGGACAAAGGGAAATTGCCAATACACATGTGGGGACAATAGGACAGACATCACTATTCAATACACAATGTCCCACCCTTTACAATACACACAGACATTTCAGAGACAAGACTCCATTATGCACATGGGGACACAGAACAAGCATTACTGTTAAAATACACCAGGTAAGACACATTACATTAAAACTATACATTTAACATATCCCCAGATAGCTCAGGTCTGAGCGCACATTATTAAGTGAATGGCGCTCAGACCACACGAATACAGTTTAATCGCCATGGAGCCAAAGTCTTTACAGTCAGTTTCATACGAATGGGCTCCATGGGATTCCTATCTGGGGTATAACACATTCAACCAAAACTACCGAACCCCAGGCAGAAAAGCACGAATTAAGCTTTTCTGCAGGTAAAAAGATGTCTTTTAACAGGGGGCCATAGTCCAAAGGCAGCAGGCGAGCAACCAGGTTTCTCCAATGCAATGTGGCGAGATTGGTCTCGCCACATCCTGTATGTATCCAGCCAGGGGTATATACTATGGAGGCAGAGCATGCAGCAGCTATAGGCTCCCATCCTCTATGTATTCAGCCAGGGGTATATACTATGGAGGCAGAGTATGCAGCAGCTATAGGCCCCCATCCTCTATGTATCCAGCCAGGGGTATATACTATGGAGGCAGAGCATGCAGCAGCTATAGGCTCCCATCCTCTATGTATCCAGCCAGGGGTATATACTATGGAGGCAGAGTATGCAGCAGCTATAGGCCCCCATCCTCTATGTATCCAGCCAGGGGTATATACTATGGAGGCAGAGCATGCAGCAGCTATAGGCTCCCATCCTCTATGTATTCAGCCTGGGGGTATATACTATGGAGGCAGAGTATGCAGCAGCTATAGGCCCCCATCCTCTATGTATCCAGCCAGGGGTATATACTATGGAGGCAGAGTATGCAGCAGCTATAGGCTCCCATCCTCTATGTATCCAGCCAGGGGTATATACTATGGAGGCAGAGTATGCAGCAGCTATAGGCCCCCATCCTCTATGTATCCAGCCAGGGGTATATACTATGGAGGCAGAGTATGCAGCAGCTATAGGCTCCCATCCTCTATGTATTCAGCCTAGGGGTATATACTATGGAGGCAGAGTATGCAGCAGCTATAGGCCCCCATCCTCTATGTATCCAGCCAGGGGGTATATACTATGGAGGCAGAGTATGCTGCAGCTATAGGCCCCCATCCTCTATGTATCCAGCCAGGGGGTATATACTATGGAGGCAGAGTATACAGCAGCTATATACCCCCATCCTCTATGTATCCAGCCAGGGGGTATATACTATGGAGGCAGAGTATACAGCAGCTATAGGCCTCCATCCTCTATGTATCCAGCCAGGGGGTATATACTATGGAGGCAGAGTATACAGCAGCTATAGGTCCCCATCCTCTATGTATCCAGCCAGGTGTTATATATTAGGGAGGCAGAGTATACAGCAACTATAGGCCCCCATCCTCTATGTATCCAGCCAGGGGGTATATACTATGGAGGCAGAGAATACAGCAGCTATAGGCCCCCATCCTCTATGTATCCAGCCAGGGGTATATACTATGGAGGCAGAGAATACAGCAGCTATAGGCCCCCATCCTCTATGTATCCAGCCAGGGCGTATATACTATGGAGGCAGAGTATACAGCAACTATAGGCCTCCATCCTCTATGTATCCAGCCAGGGGTATATACTATGGAGGCAGAGTATACAGCAGCTATAGGCCTCCATCCTCTATGCATCCAGCCAGGGGTATATACTATGGAGGCAGAGAATACAGCAGCTATAGGCTCCCATCCTCTATGTATCCAGCCAGGGGTATATACTATGGAGGCAGAGTATACAACAGCTATAGGTCCCCATCCTCTATGTATCCAGCCAGGGGGTATATTGTATATATGGAGAGTATACAGCAGCTATAGGCCCCCATCCTCTATGTATCCAGCCAGGGGGTATATAGTATGGAGGCAGAGAATACAACAGCTATAGGCCCCCATCCTCTATGTATCCAGCCAGGGGGTATATACTATGGAGGCAGAGTATACAGCAGCTATAGGCCCCCATCCTCTATGTATCCAGCCAGGGGGTATATATTAGGGAGGCAGAGTATACAGCAGCTATAGGCCCCCATCCTCTATGTATCCAGCCAGGGGGTATATACTATGGAGGCAGAGTATACAGCAGATATAGGCCCCCATCCTCTATGTATCCAGCCAGGGGGTATATACTATGGAGGCAGAGTATACACCAGCTATAGGCCTCCATCCTCTATGTATCCAGCCAGGGGGTATATACTATGGAGGCAGAGTATACAGCAGCTATAGGCCCCCATCCTCTATGTATCCAGCCAGGGGGTATATACTATGGAGGCAGAGTATACACCAGCTATAGGCCTCCATCCTCTATGTATCCAGCCAGGGGGTATATACTATGGAGGCAGAGTATACAGCAGCTATAGGCCCCCATCCTCTATGTATCCAGCCAGGGGGTATATACTATGGAGGCAGAGAATACAGCAGCTATAGGCCCCCATCCTCTATGTATCCAGCCAGGGGGTATATAGTATGGAGGCAGAGTATACAGCAGCTATAGGCCCCCATCCTCTATGTATCCAGCCAGGGGTATATATTAGGAGGCAGAGTATATAGCAGCTATAGGCCCCCATCCTCTATGTATCCAGCCAGGGGGTATATATTAGGGAGGCAGAGTATACAGCAGCTATAGGCCCCCATCCTCTATGTATCCAGCCAGGGGGTATTTACTATGGAGGCAGAGTATACAGCAGCTATAGGCCCCCATCCTCTATGTATCCAGCCAGGGGGTATATACTATGGAGGCAGAGTATACAGCAGCTATATACCCCCATCCTCTATGTATCCAGCCAGGGGGTATATATTAGGGAGGCAGAGTATACAGCAGCTATAGGCCCCCATCCTCTATGTATCCAGCCAGGGGGTATATACTATGGAGGCAGAGTATACAGCAGCTATAGGCCTCCATCCTCTATGTATCCAGCCAGGGGTATATACTATGGGGGCAGAGAATACAGCAGCTATAGGCCCCCATCCTCTATGTATCCAGCCAGTGGGTATATACTATGGAGGCAGAGTATACAGCAGCTATAGGCCTCCATCCTCTATGTATCCAGCCAGGGGGTATATACTATGGAGGCAGAGTATGCAGCAGATATAGGCCCCCATCCTCTATGTATCCAGCCAGGGGGTATATACTATGGAGGCAGAGTATACAGCAGCTATAGGCCTCCATCCTCTATGTATCCAGCCAGGGGGTATATACTATGGGGGCAGAGAATACAGCAGCTATAGGCCCCCATCCTCTATGTATCCAGCCAGTGGGTATATACTATGGAGGCAGAGTATACAGCAGCTATAGGCCTCCATCCTCTATGTATCCAGCCAGGGGTATATACTATGGAGGCAGAGTATACAGCAGCTATAGGCCCTCATCCTTTATGTATCCAGCCAGGGGTATATAGTATGGAGGCAGAGTATACAGCAGCTATAGGCCTCCATCCTCTATGTGTCAGCCAGGGGGTATACTATGGAGGCAGAGTATACAGCAGCTATAGGCCCCCATCTTATGTAGACCCCCTCTCCCACTATATATTGTTCCTAGAGTCACCACTGCTCTATAGTATATACCCCTGGCTGGATACATAGAGGATGGGAGCCTATAGCTGCTGTATTCTCTGCCTCCATAGTATATACCCCTGGCTGGATACATAGAGGATGAGGGCCTATAGCTGCTGTATACTCTGCCTCCATAGTATATACCCCTGGCTGGATACATAGAGGATGGAGGCCTATAGCTGCTGTATTCTCTGCCTCCATAGTATATACCCCTGGCTGGATACATAGAGGATGGGGGCCTATAGCTGCTGTATTCTCTGCCTCCATAGTATATACCCCTGGCTGGATACATAAAGGATGGAGGCCTATAGCTGCTGTATACTCTGCCTCCATAGTATATACCCCCTGGCTGGATACATAGAGGATGGGGGCCTATAGCTGCTGTATACTCTGCCTCTATACTATATACCCCTGGCTGGATACATAGAGGATGGGGTCCTATAGCTGCTGTATACTCTGCCTCCATAGTATATACCCCCTGGCTGGATACATAGAGGATGGGAGCCTATAGCTGCTGTATTCTCTGCCTCCATAGTATATACCCCTGGCTGGATACATAGAGGATGGGGGCCTATAGCTGCTGTATTCTCTGCCTCCATAGTATATACCCCTGGCTGGATACATAAAGGATGGAGGCCTATAGCTGCTGTATACTCTGCCTCCATAGTATATACCCCTGGCTGGATACATAGAGGATGGGGCCTATAGCTGCTGTATACTCTGCCTCTATACTATATCCCCTGGCTGGATACATAGAGGATGGGGACCTATAGCTGCTGTATACTCTGCCTCCATAGTATATACCCCTGGCTGGATACATAGAGGATGGGGGCCTATAGCTGCTGTATACTCTGCCTCCATACTATATACCCCTGGCTGGATACATAGAGGATGGGGTCCTATAGCTGCTGTATACTCTGCCTCCATAGTATATACCCCCTGGCTGGATACATAGAGGATGGGGCCTATAGCTGCTGTATTCTCTGCCTCCATAGTATATACCCCTGGCTGGATACATAGAGGATGGGGGCCTATAGCTGCTGTATTCTCTGCCTCCATAGTATATACCCCTGGCTGGATACATAGAGGATGGAGGCCTATAGCTGCTGTATACTCTGCCTCCATAGTATATACCCCTGGCTGGATACATAGAGGATGGGGGCCTATAGCTGCTGTATACTCTGCCTCCATAGTATATGCCCCTGGCTGGATACATAGAGGATGGGGGCCTATAGCTGCTGTATACTCTGCCTCCATAGTATATACCCCTGGCTGGATACATAGAGGATGGGGGCCTATAGCTGCTGTATACTCTGCCTCCATAGTATATACCCCTGGCTGGATACATAGAGGATGGGGGCCTATAGCTGCTGTATACTCTGCCTCCATAGTATATACCCCTGGCTGGATACATAGAGGATGGGGGCCTATAGCTGCTGTATACTCTGCCTCCATAGTATATACCCCTGGCTGGATACATAGAGGATGGAGGCCTATAGCTGCTGCATACTCTGCCTCCATAGTATATACCCCCTGGCTGGATACATAGAGGATGGGGGCCTATAGCTGCTGTATACTCTGCCTCCATAGTATATACCCCTGGCTGGATACATAGAGGATGGGGGCCTATAGCTGCTGTATACTCTGCCTCCATAGTATATACCCCTGGCTGGATACATAGAGGATGGGGGCCTATAGCTGCTGTATACTCTGCCTCCATAGTATATACCCCTGGCTGGATACATAGAGGATGGGGGCCTATAGCTGCTGTATACTCTGCCTCCATAGTATATACCCCTGGCTGGATACATAGAGGATGGGGGCCTATAGCTGCTGTATACTCTGCCTCCATAGTATATACCCCTGGCTGGATACATAGAGGATGGGGGCCTATAGCTGCTGTATACTCTGCCTCCATAGTATATACCCCCTGGCTGGATACATAGAGGATGGGGGCCTATAGCTGCTGTATACTCTGCCTCCATAGTATATACCCCTGGCTGGATACATAGAGGATGGGGGCCTATAGCTGCTGTATACTCTGCCTCCATAGTATATACCCCTGGCTGGATACATAGAGGATGGGGGCCTATAGCTGCTGTATACTCTGCCTCCATAGTATATACCCCTGGCTGGATACATAGAGGATGGGAGCCTATAGCTGCTGTATACTCTGCCTCCATAGTATATACCCCTGGCTGGATACATAGAGGATGGGGGTGTAGCGGAGGCGGTATAGTCCACAATATCTCCGCTGGTAGACCGGAACAGCATACAATAATCCAGGTAGCTTTACAAGGATCCCTTTTTCCCAAGGACTAGACGACACATAGCCTGGGAGTCAACTGAACTTTATTTACTAGGCATAGCACACAAACCTCTAAACCCCCAACAGCCTCATTTACATACAATGGGTTAGAAAGAAGGGGAGGGGAAGAGGCACAGAACAGCCCTGCATTTACCATAGTAAACAGTACAGACTGAGCCGTACAGACAGCCTAACAACGTGGAATATCAATGTGCTACAACAGGTAATAACATGACAGTAATAGCAGGATATATACAAAGACATTCTGGAAGTGGCTAGATTTGCCACAATGCTCCCCCAGAACCACAAGCCGGCATACACAGTCTGATCCAAGCGGATCGGCTTAGGGATGTCCGGAGGAGGAGTACTCACAGATCACTTTTCAAGTTCTGTTTGTCTGGATAACCCGTCGGCGTTGCCATTCTGTTTCCCAGGGCGGTAGTGGATGGTAAAGTCAAAGGCTGCAGCGCTAAACTCCAACGCAGCAGCCTGGCATTGTCTCCTGACACCCTGTTCAGCCACACCAACGGGTTGTGATCTGTGAGTAAGGAAAAGGGTTGCCCATACAAGTAGGGCTGCAGCTTTTAAGGGCCCACACCACGGCCAGACATTCCTTTTCGATGGCGGCGTAGCTTACTTCTCTGGGCAGGAGTTTTCTGCTTAGGTAAGCCACTGGGTGCTCGCCGCCATCTGCTCCGACTTGGCTCAGTACTGCCCCCAATCCAAACATAGAAGCGTCTGTGTGGACGAGAAGCGTTTCGTTGGATCAGGCGCGGCAAGTACAGGTGCATTTACAAGAGCCGTTTTCAGTTGCTGGAAGGCCTGCTCACACTCTGGGGTCCAGACTACTATTTTAGGGAGATTCTTGCGGGTCAAATCGGTGAGGGGTTTGGCCAGGGTACTGTAGTCGGGTACAAATTTCCGGTAGTATCCTGCGGTCCCTAAGAATGCCAGTACTTGAGTTTTGGTACGAGGGTTGGCCATTTGGCTACAGCCTCTACCTTAGCCGGTTCGGGTTTTTGTTGGCCGCTCCTACCCGGTGTCCTAGGTATTGGACTTCTGCCATCCCTATATGGCACTTACTGGGCTTCAGAGTTAATCCTGCCTCCCTAATACGGTCTAGTACGGCTCCTATGTGGGTCAGGTGTTCCGTCCAGGAGTGGCTGAAGATCGCTATATCATCTAGATAGGCGCAAGCGTACTCCTGGAAGCCATCCAATAACCGATCCACCATCCTCTGAAAAGTAGCCGGGCGTTTTTCATCCCGAATGGCATGACCTTAAACTGGTACAGGCCAAGCGGGGTGACAAGCGCCCGACTTAAGAATGGCGTCTTCGGCTAGGGGAATCTGCCAATACCCCTTACAAAGATCTATTGTTGTGAGGTATTGGCCCTAGTCATTTTGTCTAGGAGCTCGTCTATCCGGGGCATAGGGTAGGCATCGGATACGGTCTTATCATTAAGCCTCCGGTGAGTCGACGCAGAAGCGGGTTGTCCCATCCCGGCCGGCACCAGAACTACTGGGGAGGCCCAAGGACTTTCAGAGTGCTCTATGACTCCTAGCTGTAGCATTTCTTCAATCTCCTTGCGCATATTCTCCTTTACGGATTCAGGTATGCGGTAAGGAGGTTGGCGGAGGAGTCTGCCCTGGTGTTTCTACTCTGTGGGTGGCTAACGGAGTGTACCGGGAAGATTAGAAAAAGTGGTCCCTTTTTCCCTTATTAGACTATGAGCCTGCGCCCTTTCCTGGGGACTCAGCCGCTCGCCTAACTGAACCTCTTCCAGGTCCTCTTTCTGGCCCTCTTTCTCTAGGAGGTCTGGGAGAGGTAAATTGTCAAAGTCCTCTGCGGCAGAGGCGCAAATAGCGGTCACCTCCTCTGTGCGCTCGTAGTATGGCTTCAGCATGTTCACATGGAGCATGCGTCTGCCCCCTGCCCCAGCGCACGGGCCGATCACATAGGTGGTATCACAGATTTGCTCCACCACCTTGTATGGGCCCTGCCAGGAGGCCTGCAGCTTGTCATTAGGGACTGGCCGTAGGATTAACACCTTCTGCCCGACCTGAAAGCTGCGGTCCCTGGCCCCCTATCGTACCATCGGCGCTGTCGTTGTTGGGCCGCTTGGAGGTTAGTACGTACCGTCTGGGTCAGAGCCTCCAAGCGTTCCCTAAACTCTAGCACATATGGGACAATAGGGGTGCCATTCGTAGTTACCCCTCCCTCCCAGTGTTCTCTGATAAGGTCTAAGGGACCCCTCACTCTCCTCCCGAACAATAATTCAAAGGGAGAATCCGTGGATTCTTGGGGTACTTCCCTATAGGCAAAGAGCAAGTGGGGCAAAAACGTTCCCAGTCTTTTTGGGTATCTATGAGCGTGCGGATCATCTGTTTAAGTGTTCCGTTGAACCGTTCGCAGAGCCCGTTGGACTGGGGGTGGTAGGCGGAGTTTAAGATCGGTTGCACCCACACACTTTCCAGAGTTGGTGGGTGACCTCTGCAGTAAACTGGGTGCCCCTATCCGAAATAATCTCGCGGGAAATCCCATCCGGGAGAATATTCGCATAAGGGCATCCGCTATCGTTTCTGCATGTACATTGGTCAACGCCACTGCCTCTGGGTATCTAGTGGCGTAGTCCACTATGGTCAAGATGTATTTCTTGCCGGAGGGACTGGGTTTTGCTAGGGGTCCTATTATGTCTACAGCTACTCGACTGAAGGGTTCTTCGATTATGGGCAGGGATCTGAGTTTGGCTTTATAGCGATCCCCTCTCTTCCCTACCCTCTGGCAGGTATCGCACGTTTGGCAGTATTGTCTAATATCCTTTGAGATACCTGGCCAGAAGAAGTTCTGCGTCAGCCGATGTTTAGTTCGGCTGATTCCTAAATGTCCTGATAATGGTATATCGTGCGCGATGCGTAGCAACTCTCGTCTATACTTTCGGGGTACCACTAACTGCTTAGTGGGCACGGGTATGGACCCTGCTACTACCTTCTCTGAATATCGGTATATGAGACCTTTGTCCCAAGCATATCGCTCTCCCTCCAACCCTCCTTGGTCCTTGTTTATCCTATCTTTATATACCTGCAGGGAGGGATCTAGGGCCACCTCACTGCCAAATTCAGGGGGCATCCCAGGGGAGAATAGGAGGGTGTGCGGCATATTGTTTACCTGAGCCTCAGGGGGATCGGAAGGAGCCGTGGTGCGTGCTTGCTGCCGGGTAACAACCGGGTAGGCCTCTTGGATGGTTGGTTGAGGGATGAAAGCAGAGGTGAGCTCCCCAAGTCGTTCCCAAAATAACATCAGCGGGCAAATCCTGCATAATTCCCACCTCCACATTTCCATGCCCTGCCCCCAATTCAAATGCACCTTGGCCGTGGGAACTTTGTAAATTGCTCCCCCTGCCACCCGTACAGCTACACAGTCCCCAGTGAGGGTGTGCTTAGGCACCAAATGATTTCGGACCAGAGTCAACGTGGCCCCAGAGTCACGTAATCCTTGTAGACTCTTCCCCTCCATGTGTACCACCTGGCGGTGCCCTGGCGGTTGTCGGAGGCGGCTTGTATGGGGTTTACCTCGTGTAAGGTCCCCAGAGATTCTTCTGCTGAGGTAACTATGGATGTTGGGAGCACAGATTCTCTTTGGCAGCAGTGTACTGCGGCCCGATTGGAGGGCGGAGGACCCTGGTGGTTCCAGTTCTGGCGAGATCGGTTACGTGGGCAGTCTCTTTGGATGTGTCCCTGTTGGTTGCAGGTGTGGCAGCGGATTGGTGGTCGGGTATGGTACCTAGGAGGGTACTGGTTGTGGCTCGCGGCTGGTCGTGGGGAGCAAGAGTAGTCACTGCTGGCAGAGGGTGGTAGATCCATCGTGGTCGGTGTGGTGTCCGTTGGTCTCGCCTGGTGTCTTGAAACTCGTCAGCTAGCTTGGCTGCCTCTGGTAGGAGTACGGGGTTTGCGATCTCGTACCCAATTTTGCAGTTCTGTGGTTAGTCCATTGAAAAACTGCTCCAGTACTATTAACTGGAACATCTCTTCCATAGTGGTGACCCGTGTCGCTTCCATCCACCCCTTGGCGGCTCGCTGTAGTCGGTGTGCCCATTCGGTGTGTGAGTCTTTTGTTTGTTTCTTGATGTCCCGGAATTTGAGTCGGTATGCCTCAGAGGTAATGGCATACCGTGCTAGGATAGCTTGTTTGACTTTGGGATAATTCCTGATGTCTTCGTCTGGGACGGTCCGGTATGCCTCTGCGGCGCGGCCTGATAATCTACCTGCCAGCAGGGGTACTTGGTCAGCCGGGCTGATGTCGTGTAGCTGGCACAACCTTTCGAAATCCTGTAGGTATTCGTCGATATCACTTTCTCCTTCTGTGTAATTTTTAAAAGCTTGGTAGGGAATCTTAGCTTTTCCCTGGGTAGTGCTGGTGGGCGCAGGGGCTTCCCGACTCGCTGAATAGCGTTTTGCTTAGCCACAATGTACTCCTGTACATCTGCCATCAGTCTTTCTAGTGTCTCCACGGAGAGGGTGTTTGGGTAAAAAGCTAACCTGCTGTTGAGCTCTCTTGCAAATTCCGTTGGCTCTGTCTCCTGTGGAGTTGCCGTAGTGGCTGCTCTGTCCCCCTCCATGAGTTCGGCCACAAGAGTAGCCTTCGTTTTGTTGCTGGCTATTCTTCCCCTTGCTTCCAATAATTCCTTTAACGTAGTTCGTTTCAATGTTGCATAGTTCGTTTCCATTCACCGTTTGTTCGTAAAACTGCAAATATTCTCGAACTCCGGTATATTTCCGAATGGCTGTTTCAACGAACTGCTGCTTTGCTGTGCGGTTTGAATCCCGTCGCTTGCCACCAATTGTAGCGGAGGCGGTATAGTCCACAATATCTCCGCTGGTAGACCGGAACAGCATACAATAATCCAGGTAGCTTTACAAGGATCCCTTTTTCCCAAGGACTAGACGACACATAGCCTGGGAGTCAACTGAACTTTATTTCCTAGGCATAGCACACAAACCTCTAAACCCCCAACAGCCTCATTTACATACAATGGGTTAGAAAGAAGGGGAGGGGAAGAGGCACAGAACAGCCCTGCATTTACCATAGTAAACAGTACAGACTGAGCCGTACAGACAGCCTAACAACGTGGAATAGCAATGTGCTACAACAGGTAATAACATGACAGTAATAGCAGGATATATACAAAGACATTCTGGAAGTGGCTAGATTTGCCACAGGGGCCTATATCTGCTGTATACTCTGCCTCCATACTATATACCCCTGGCTGGATACATAGAGGATGGAGGCCTATAGCTGCTGCATACTCTGCCTCCATAGTATATACCCCTGGCTGGATACATAGAGGATGGGGGCCTATATCTGCTGCATACTCTGCCTCCATAGTATATACCCCTGGCTGGATACATAGAGGATGGGAGCCTATAGCTGCTGTATTCTCTGCCTCCATAGTATATACCCCTGGCTGGATACATAGAGGATGGGAGCCTATAGCTGCTGTATTCTCTGCCTCCATAGTATATACCCCTGGCTGGATACATAGAGGATGGGAGCCTATAGCTGCTGTATTCTCTGCCTCCATAGTATATACCCCCTGGCTGGATACATAGAGGATGGGGGCCTATAGCTGCTGTATACTCTGCCTCCATAGTATATACCCCCTGGCTGGATACATAGAGGATGGGGGCCTACAGCTGCTGTATACTCTGCCTCCATAGTATATACCCCCTGGCTGGATACATAGAGGATGGGGGCCTATAGCTGCTGTATACTCTGCCTCCATAGTATATACCCCCTGGCTGGATACATAGAGGATGGGGGCCTATAGCTGCTGTATTCTCTGCCTCCATAGTATATACCCCCTGGCTGGATACATAGAGGATGGGGGCCTATAGCTGCTGTATACTATCCATATATACTATATACCCCCTGGCTGGATACATAGAGGATGGGGGCCTATAGCTGCTGTATTCTCTGCCCCCATAATATATACCCCCTGGCTGGATACATGTTCAGAATTCGGTTGATTTATCGGTGTTGATAGATGGAGAAATTGCCTTTTATTTCCTCTTTTTACGGACGTCTTTGCTTTTGCATGATAAAACCTTGAATTCTAAGTAAGTCTGCGTTTGACCTTGTATCGTCAATGAAAGAGAATGAGAGTCTGGAAATGTGCAATGTGCAGGAAATTCAATCCAGCTGATCCAGAAGCGAGATAGCAGAGATGAGTGTGTTATCAGCAACCGCCCATTAGTGCTGCCCACAGAAGACTCTCTGCTATTCCATTACCGTTAAGTAACATTATTATTTTCTAGTCTCTGCTGTGAATTCTCGGCATGTCGCGCTGCGGGTCCCGTGTTCATGTAGAGTGACTAAATCTCCGTATGTATCTAGTATGTATAAACGCCGAAGAAACACGAAGACCCGCCGCTCAGCGTCTGAAAAAGATATCCACTGTATGGCAGTAGTAAAGTCAGCAAGTAGCGGATGAGGCTAAGCGACCACACATATGTGCCGGCCTCTTATATTACATGATACATGGACACATGTGCCGGCCTCTTATATTACATGATACATGGACACATGTGCCGCCCTCTTATATTACATGATACATGGACACATGTGCCGCCCTCTTATATTACATGATACTTAGACACATGTGCCGCCCTCTTATATTACATGATACATGCACACATGTGCCGCACTCTTATATTACATGATACATGGACACATGTGCCGCCCTCTTATATTACATGATACATGGACACATGTGCTGCCCTCTTATATTACATGATACATGGACATATGTGCCGCCCTCTTATATTACATGATACATGGACACATGTGCTGCCCTCTTATATTACATGATACATGGACATATGTGCCGCCCTCTTATATTACATGATACATGGACACATGTGCCGCCCTCTTATATTACATGATACATGCACACATGTGCCGTCCTCTTATATTACATGATACTTGGACACATGTGCCTGCCTCTTATATTACATGATACATGGACACATGTGCCGCCCTCTTATATTACATGATACATGGACACATGTGCCGCCCTCTTATATTACATGATACATGGACACATGTGCCGCCCTCTTATATTACATGATACATGGACACATGTGCCTGCCTCTTATATTACATGATACATGCACACATGTGCCGCCCTCTTATATTACATGATACATGGACACATGTGCCGTCCTCTTATATTACATGATATATGGACACATCTGCCTGCCTCTTATATTACATGATACATGGACACATGTGCCGCCCTCTTATATTTCATGATACATGCACACATGTGCCGCTCTCTTATATTACATGATACATGGACACATGTGCCGCCCTATTATACTACATGATACATGGACACATGTGCCGCCCTCTTATATTACATGATACATGCACACATGTGCCGCTCTCTTATATTACATGATACATGCACACATGTGCCGTCCTCTTATATTACATGATACATGGACACATGTGCCGCCCTCTTATATTACATGATACATGGACACATGTGCCTGCCTCTTATATTACATGATACATGGACACATGTGCCTGCCTCTTATATTACATGATACATGGACACATGTGCCGCCCTCTTATATTACATGATACATGGACACATGTGCCGCCCTCTTATATTACATGATACATGGACACATGTGCCGCCCTCTTATATTACATGATACATGGACACATGTGCCGCCCTCTTATATTACATGATACATCGACACATGTGCCTACCTCTTATATTACATGATACATGCACACATGTGCCTCCCTCTGATATTATATGATACATGCACACATGTGCCGCCCTCTTATATTACATGATACATGGACACATATGCCTGCCTCTTATATTACATGATACATGGACACATGTGCCTGCCTCTTATATTACATGATACATGGACACATGTGCCTGCCTCTTATATTACATGATACATGGACACATGTGCCTGCCTCTTATATTACATGATACATGGACACATGTCCCTCCCTCTTATATTACATGATACATGCACACATGTGCCTGCCTCTTATATTACATGATACATGGACACATGTGCCGGCCTCTTATATTACATGATACTTGGACACATGTGCCGGCCTCTTATATTACATGATACATGGACACATGTGCCGCCTTCTTATATTACATGATACATGCACACATGTGCCGCCTTCTTATATTACATGATACATGGACACATGTGCCGGCCTCTTATATTACATGATACTTGGACACATGTGCCGGCCTCTTATATTACATGATACATGCACACATGTGCCGTCCTCTTACATTACATGATACATGCACACATGTGCCGCCTTCTTACATTATATGATACATGCACACATGTGCCGCCTTCTTATATTACATGATACATGCACACATGTGCCGCCCTCTTACATTATATGATACATGCACACATGTGCCGCCCTCTTATATTACATGATACATGGACACATGTGCCTGCCTCTTATATTTCATGATACATGGACACATGTGCCTGCCTCTTATATTACATGATACATGGACACATGTGCCGCCCTCTTACATTACATGATACATGGAAACATGTGCCTGCCTCTTATATTACATGATACATTCACACATGTGCCTGCCTCTTATATTACATGATACATGGACACATGTGCCTGCCTCTTATATTACATGATACATGGACACATGTGCCGCCTCTTACATTACATGATACATGCACACATGTGCCGCCCTCTTATATTACATGATACATGCACACATGTGCCACCCTCTTGTATTACATGATACATGCACATATGTGCCTGCCTCTTATATTACATGATACATGCACACATGTGCCGCCCTCTTATATTACATGATACATGCACACATGTGCCGTCCTCTTATATTACATGATACATGCACACATGTGCGTGCCTTCTTATATTACATGATACATGCACACATGTGCCTGCCTCTTATATTACATGATACATGCACACATGTGCCGCCCTCTTATATTACATGATACATGCACACATGTGCCGTCCTCTTATATTACATGATACATGCACACATGTGCCGCCCTCTTATATTACATGATACATGCACACATGTGCCGTCCTCTTATATTACATGATACATGCACACATGTGCTGCCCTCTTATATTACATGATACATGCACACATGTGCCGTCCTCTTATATTACATGATACATGCACACATGTGCCGCCCTCTTATATTACATGATACATGCACACATGTGCCGCCTTCTTATATTACATGATACATGCACACATGTGCCGCCCTCTTATATTACATGATACATGCACACATGTGCCGCCCTCTTATATTACATGATACATGGACACATGTGCCGCCCTCTTATATTACATGATACATGGACACATGTGCCGCCCTCTTATATTACATGATACATGCACACATGTCCCTCCCTCTTATGTTACATGATACATGGACACATGTGCCGCACTCTTATATTACATGATGCATGGACACATGTGCCGCCCTCTTATATTACATGATACATGGATACATGTGCCGCCTCTTATATTACATGATACATGCACACATGTGCCGCTCTCTTATATTACATGATACATGGACACATGTGCCTGCCTCTTATATTACATGATACATGGACACATGTGCCGCCCTCTTATATTACATGATACATACACACATGTGCCTGCCTCTTATATTACATGATACATGGACACATGTGCCTGCCTCTTATATTACATGATACATGGACACATGTGCCGCCTCTTATATTACATGATACATGGACACATGTGCCTGCCTCTTATATTACATGATACATGGACACATGTGCCTGCCTCTTATATTACATGATACATGGACACATGTGCCTGCCTCTTATATTACATGATACATGGACACATGTGCCTGCCTCTTATATTACATGATACATGCACACATGTGCCGCCTCTTATATTACATGATACATGGACACATGTGCCGCCCTCTTATATTACATGATACATGGACACATGTGCCGCCCTCTTATATTACATGATACATGCACACATGTGCCTACCTCTTATATTACATGATACATGCACACATGTGCCTGCCTCTTATATTACATGATACATGCACACATGTGCCTGCCTCTTATATTACATGATACATGCACACATGTGCCTGCCTCTTATATTACATGATACATGCACACATGTGCCGCCCTCTTATATTACATGATACATGGACACATGTGCCGCCCTCTTATATTACATGATACATGGACACATGTGCCGCCTTCTTATATTACATGATACATGCACACATGTGCCGCCTTCTTATATTACATGATACATGCACACATGTGCCTGCCTCTTATATTACATGATACATGCACACATGTGCCGCCCTCTTATATTACATGATACATGCACACATGTGCCGCCTTCTTATATTACATGATACATGCACACATGTTCCGCCCTCTTATATTACATGATATATGCACACATGTGCCGCCCTCTTATATTACATGATATTTGCACACATGTGCCGCCCTCTTATATTACATGATACATACATACATGTGCCTGCCTCTTATATTACATGATACATGGACTCATGTGCCGCCTTCTTATATTACATGATACATGCACACATGTGCCGCCTTCTTATATTACATGATACATGCACACATGTGCCTGCCTCTTTTATTACATGATACATGCACACATGTGCCGCCCTCTTATATTACATGATACATGCACACATGTGCCGCCTTCTTATATTACATGATACATGCACACATGTTCCGCCTCTTATATTACATGATATATGCACACATGTGCCGCTCTCTTATATTACATGATATTTGCACACATGTGCCGCCCTCTTATATTACATGATACATACATACATGTGCCTGCCTCTTATATTACATGATACATGCACACATGTGCCGTCCTCTTACATTACATTATACATGCACACATGAGCCGCCTTCTTATATTACATGATACATGCACACATGTGCCTGCCTCTTATATTACATGATACATGGACACATGTGCCTGCCTCTTATATTACATGATACATGCGCACATGTGCCGTCCTCTTACATTACATGATACATGCACACATGAGCCGCTCTCTTATATTACATGATACATGCACACATGTGCCTGCCTCTTATATTACATGATACATGCACACATGTGCCGCCCTCTTATATTACATGATACATGCACACATGTGCTGTCCTCTTATATTACATGATACATGCACACATGTGCCTGCATCTTATATTACATGATACATGCACACATGAGCCGCCTTCTTATATTACATGATACTTGCACACATGTGCCTGCCTCTTATATTACATGATACATACACACATGTGCCTGCCTCTTATATTACATGATACATGCACACATGTGCCACCCTCTTACATTACATGATACATGCACACATGTGCCGCCCTCTTATATTACATGATACATGGACACATGTGCCGCCCTCTTATATTACATGATACATGGACACATGTGCCGCCCTCTTATATTACATGATACATGCACACATGTGCCTGCCTCTTATATTACATGATACATGCACACATGTGCCTGCCTCTTATATTACATGATACATGGACACATGTGCCTGCCTCTTATATTACATGATACATGCACACATGTGCCGCCCTCTTATATTACATGATACATGCACACATGTGCCGCCCTCTTATATTACATGATACATGCACACATGTGCCGCCTTCTTATATTACATGATACATGCACATATGTGCCGCTCTCTTATACTACATGGTACATGCACACATGTGCTGCCCTCTGATTTGACATGATACATGCACACATGTGCCTGCCTCTTATATTACATGATACATGCACACATGTGCCGCCCTCTTATATTACATGATACATGCACACATGTGCCGCTCTTTTATATTACATGATACATGCACATATGTGCCGCTCTCTTATACTACATGGTACATGCACACATGTGCCGCCCTCTTATATTACATGATACATGCACACATGTGCCGCTCTCCTATATTACATGATACATGCACACATGTGCCGCCTCTTATATTACATGATACATGCACACATGTGCCGCCTCTTATATTACATGATACATGCACACATGTGCCGCTCTCCTATATTACATGATACATGGACACATGTGCCGCCTTTTTTATATTACATGATACATGCACATATGTGCCGCTCTCTTATATTACATGATACATGCACACATGTGCCTGCCTCTTATATTACATGATACATGCACACATGCGCCGCTCTCTTATATTACTTGATAGATGCACACTAGAGATGTCGCGAACGCAAAATTTTCCATTCGTGAACGGCGAACTCAAACTTCCGCAAATGTTCGCTAGCCGGGCGAACCGCCTTAGACTTCAATAGGCAGGCGAATTTTAAAACCCACAGGGACTCTTTCTGGCCACAATAGTGATGGAAAAGTTGTTTCAAGGGGACTAACACCTGGACTGTGGCATGCCGGAGGGGGATCTATGGCAAAACTCCCATGGAAAATTGCGTAGTGGACGCAGAGTTGGGTTTTAATCCATAAAGGGCATAAATCACCTAACATTCCTAAATTGTTTGAAATAACGTGCTTTAAAACATCCAGTGTGTGTATACGATCAGGTATGATGTTGTATCGATCAGGTAGTGTAAGGGTTACGCCCGCTTCACAGTCACAGACCAAACTCTGACAGACCAAACTCCCCGTTTAACGCACCGCAAACAACTGTAAACAGTCCATTTGCTCAACCGCAAACTCCCCATTTGCACAAGGTTGGTGTCACGACCCGCGGTGGGGTTGTGACCCTTGTGTTAACATGCGGTTGCCGTTGGCAACACGTATGTCTCGACCTCTGTGAGGTTGTGTTTCTCTGTCTCGCATGCTCTTGCCAGTGGCATGGTTTTCGGTTGCCGCGCGTGGGCTATACGTTGTAGTCTCATGTGCGGTTGCCACTGGCAACCTTGTGTCTAGAGCATGCGAGACATTCACATCTGTGTGGTGTGCTTTTCCCTGTGTGGTACACGTGGGGTTAATGTCTTTGTGCACAGAGTTTATGGGTGTGTAGTGGGTGTGACCTCAGGCCTCCTTACATGTTGGTGTGGTGGAGCCTGTGGTCAGTTTTGTTTGTCCGGCCTCAGTGTGCTGGAGCTTGTTGTGCGTTCCCACTGTTACGTCTGCGTAGCCACCCTTATTCGTTATATTGGTTTCATTGTCCATTGTTTGTCTTGTCTGTTTGGTGTATCCCCTCCAGTGTGCAAGTGTGTTCCCCTTCCCCACCTGGTGTTGTTGTATGGTGTGGGTATGCGAGGAGCTTGTAGTCACGGTGTGTGTGCCCTGGAAGGGGCTTGCTTTCCCGGAGGGGTTTAAGCAAAGACCAGATGGTGTGCTTCCCTGCCAGGATCTCCCCCATGCATCTGGTGTTCGCATGGGGGTCCCGGAGGTCCTGGCGCTGGTTCGTATTCTCCAGGGCGGCAGGTAAGTGTGGGTTTTCTATATGTATCTCATGTTACTTGCCTGCCATGCGAGCGCACACTGTCTGGGTCCCGGCTGCTGTGGGGGCCTCTGGAGACTCCTGCTCATCCGTCGTCTAGGGTGAGCAGGTGGTCTCTGCCCTGTTCTTATCTGAGGGCGATGCAGGGTATGTGGGTATGAGCCGTCCCACCTTCAGGGTCCGCTCATACAGCCAGGAGACCAGGGCCAGTTTTAGGGACCTGCCAGGAGGTCACCTGCTCCCTTTATCCCTGTTTTTAGGCCCGGCGGCCGAGGATAGTGCGCGGCGGGGGGTTTTCCCCACTCTCCGCCGTGACAGTTGGATACCAAGCTAGCCATGTCCCGTTCCTCACTGATGTCATTGAAGGTCTCCTCCTCGCGCAATGTACTGTGCCACCCTATATGAGTGGTGTGTTCAGTAATGAGTAGTACTATTTTTATCAGTTTAATCTCTGTTACGTCCCCTATCAGGGGATGGGTATCGAATAGATTTTAGGAACCGGGAGATGGAAAAAGAAGCTTGGTCGGTCCTCTTAATTCCAATTTGGGGCACTGCGCATGCGCCGTGCAGCGTACTGTACAACCCTATATGAGTGGTGTTTTACTTAGTACTATTCTTATCAGTTTAATCCCTGTTACGTCCCCTATCAGGGGACAGGTATCGAATAGATTTTAGGAACCGGGAAATGGAAAAAGAAGCTTGGTCGGTCCTCTTACTTCCAATTTGGGGCACTGCGCATGCGCCGTACAATGTACTGTGCCACCCTATATGAGTGGTGTTTTACTTAGTACTATTCTTACCAGTTTAATCCCTGTTACGTCCCCTATCAGGGGACGTGTATCGAATAGATTTTAGACAACCGCAAAGAGTTGTCAATAGTTGACACACTCATGACATACATTTTATTCCTCTCTGCGTCAATCTTGGTGTAGTGATGAAATTGGGAGATTGCAGACGGTGGCGGTTTTTAAAGCCTATGGTCGTGCTGAGGTAGTTCAGTGACAGTTAAGTGACCCAGAAAACAATGATTCTGCAGTCTGGGCCCATTGTTGGCCTGGTAGGCTTTAATGATCACCTTAGATGATCACAAAGAAAATTAATGTTTTTTCTATGAAAGCAACGACCTTATCAATCATCTGGGGTGTGCCAACATTGCCAACACATAGAGGTGATCGCTTCATTGTGATACGCAAGCCCCTTCACCACAACAAGGTAACCATCACGAAGGGAATTGACACATGTATGTGAATTTTTTTGTTTTGTTTTTGCAGCCACAGTGCAGCACCAGAGGCCAGAAAAATTAGGCAAAATTGTTGCAGCCGCTGTGTATGTAGCTTTATTCCTCTGCTCTCATCAGTGTTCCTGGCAGCGATCTTCCTTCCTCTGGACAGGACAGGGTCTTGGACATGATCAACTTCACTTAGCTGCAGCGCTCGTCACTGAATGCTGCTCTCACACTTGGATGTCGTCAGCTTCTTTAATCACACAGCTCCTCAGTCTTTCTTTCTTAAGATGGCTGCCTACTCTTCTTCTGCATGCTCTGAAAACCACACTTCTCATGAACATGGAAATATATATGCAGTCAGTCGGCTGTGCCTAAGAAACAGCGGCATTTTGTGGCCAAACAGCAGAATGTCAGTCCAGAACATTTAATTTGACCCACACAAACAGTGTTCAAACAGTGAGAGCTGCTTTCCTTCTCACATATGTGCAGGACTAACCCTATTATTTACATGTCCATGTAGTCTGGATGTATGTGCAGTACTAACCCGATTATTATGTGCAGTACTAACTAGTGTTAATCGAGCACCCAAGTGCTCGGGTACTCGTGCCGAACACATCGGGATGCTCGGGTGCTCTACAGAGCAACCGAGTATAATGGAAGTCAATGGGAGAACCCGAACATTAAACCAGGCACCCCCTGCTCTAAAGAGGGAGGGTGCCTGGTCCATAGGAAAAGGTCAGAAATTGATGGAAACACCACTGAAATGGTTCGGGAACAGCACGGGGAGGATGTCTGGATGCATCTTGGACTCCCAGGTCGCTGCTGGGAATGATGTTGTCGGAGTAGTACGCCACTTTTACAGACTGACAATATACGCACAAAACCAAAGATAAAATCAATTTTAGAGGAAAAATTGTTAGGAAACATTCTTTCCTGTACATTTACTTGTATATAAAGTGCAAGTGCTGCCAAAATTACAAGGAACCGGCGCTCCAATACACCATTTGTTACACATAAAGGAGGGAGGGCATCATACACACCCTTGAAAAATTATTATTCATGGCCTGCTGGTGACCCTCAAAAACATTTGGAGCAAGGGCCTGCTGAGCTGACTATTTAAAAATTATGGGAGAGTGTCTGCTGCTGAGCTGACCATTGAAAAAATTATGGTTGAGGGCCTGCTGGTGAGCTGACCCTCTAAAAGGTTGTAGGTGGAGGCCTGCAGTTGAGCTGACCCTGTAAAACATTATATGTGAGGGCCTGCAGGTGAGCTGACCCTGTAAAGTTTGCAGGTGAGGGCCTGCGGGTGAGCTGACCCTCTAAAAGGTTGTTGGTGAGGACATACAGGTGAGCTGACCCTGTAAAACATTGTTGGTGAGGGCCTGAAGTGAGCTGACCCTGTAAAAGATTGTAGGTAAGGGCCTTCTGGTGAGCTGACCCTCAAAAAATTATATGCGAGGGCCTGCAGGGAGCTGACCCTGTAAAACATTATATGTGAGGGCCTGCTGGTGAGATGACCCTCTATAAGGTTGTAGGTGAGGGCCTGCTGGTGAGATGACCCTCTAAAGGTTGTAGGTGAGGGCCTACAGTTGAGCTGTCCCTGTAAAACATTATATGCGACGGCCTGCAGGTGAGCTGACCCTGTAAAGATTGTAGGTGAGGGCCTGCTGGTGAGCTGACCCTCTTAAAGGTTGTAGGTGAGGGCCTGAAGTGAGCTGACCCTGTAAAAGATTGTTGGTGAGGGCCTGCAGTTGAGCTGTCCCTGTAAAGGATTGAAGATGAAGGCCTGCTGGTGAGCTGTGACCCTCTTAAAGGTTGTAGGTGAGGGCCTACAGTTGAGCTGTCCCTGTAAAACATTATATGCGATGACCTGCAGGTAAGCTGACCCTGTAAAACATTACATGTGAGGTCCTGCAGGTGAGCTGACCCTGTAAAAGATTGTAGGTGAGAGCCTGCTGGTGAGCTGACCATCTAAAAGGTTGTAAGTGAGGACCTGCAGGTGAGCTGACCCTGTAAAACATTATATGCAAGGGCTTGCAGGTGAGCTGACCCTGTAAAAGATTGTAGGTGAGGGCCTGCTGGTGAGCTGACCCTCTAAAAAATTATATGTGAGGGCCTGCAGGTGAGCTGACCCTGTAAAAGATTGTAGGGGAGGGCCTACTGGTGAGCTGACCCTGTAAAAGATTGTAGGGGAGGGCCTGCTGGTGAGCTGACCCTGTAAAAGATTGTAGGGGAGGGCCTACTGGTGAGCTGACCCTGTAAAAGATTGTAGGGGAGGGCCTGCTGGTGAGCTGACCATCTAAAATATTATATGTGAGGGCCTGCAGGTGAGCTGACCCTGTAAAACATTATTTGCGAGGGCATTATATGCGACAAATAAGCATGTTATATGATGGAAGAGGAGGATGAGAAAAAGAAGATTCAACCATATACCCTTTTTTGTGGTGGAAGGGGTGCATGGGAATACAGAGTATTCAGTACATTATAAACAACACATATAAAATGCCTTTATGTTTATCAGCTTTCCTCTAGTGGAGTGGAGAAGTCAGCGGCAATCCAGGCCTTGTACATTTTTATGAGTCAACCTGTCAGCATTGTCAGTGGACAGGCGGATACACTTATCTGTTATACTGCCGCCAGCAGCACTAAATACCCGCTCAGACAAAACGCTGGCGGCAGGGCAGGCCAGCACATCCAAGGCGTAGAGAGCAAGCTCGTGCCACCTGTCCAGCTTGGACACCCAGTAGTTGTAAGTAGTGATGTCGCGGACATAAAATTTTCCGTTCGTGAAAGGCGAACGCGAACTTCCGCAAATGTTCGCAAACGGGAGAACCGCCATAGACTTCAATAGGCAGGCGATTTTAAAACCCACAGGGACTCTTTCTGGCCACAATAGTGATGGAAAAGTTGTTTCAAGGGGACTAACACCTGGACTGTGGCATGCCGGAGGGGGATCCATGGCAAAACTCCCATGGAAAATTACGTAGTGGACGCAGAGTCGGGTTTTAATCCATAAAGGGCATAAATCACCTAACATTCCTAAATTGTTTGGAATAATATGCTTTAAAACATCCAGTGTGTGTATACGATCAGGTATGATGTTGTATCGATCAGGTAGTGTAAGGGTTACGCCCGCTTCACAGACATTGACACACCAAACTCCCCTTTTTTATGCACCGTAAACAACCGCAAACAGTCCATTTGCACAACCGCAAACTCCCCATTTGCACAAGGTTGGATACCAAGCTAGCCACGTCCCGGTGATGTCATTGAAGGTTTCTTCCTCCACCCAGCCACGTACAACACCAAGGGTCCCCGAAAGGTGAATTGAATAAATTTTTCGAATGGGGAGATGGTTAAAAAACGCTGGCTCCCTCCCCTTTGTTTTAATCCACGGTGACTGCGTCTGCGCCGTGCAATTTACTGTCACACCCGATATGAGTGGTATTTTCTGTAGTACTATTCTCATCAGTTTAATCTCTGTTACGTACCATATCAGGGATTGCCTTTTGTGAAAAAAATGTAGGCCGGGTACCTTCGACTGCCTTCACAGTGACAGACCAAACTCTCATACACCAAACTGAATTGATTTCAGGAACCGGGAGATGGAAAAGCAGCTTGGTCGGTCCTCATACTCCCAAATTGGGGCACTGCGCGTGCACAGAGCAATGTGCTGTGACTCCCTATATGAGTGGTGTCTTAACTAGTACTATTCCTATCAGTTTAATCCCTGTTACGTACCCTATCCGGTCGAATTGATTAACCATTGTCGAATTAGCGAACCATTACGACATCATGAAATAACTTATTTCTGAGCTCTGTACTTGCTTTGTATTGGAATTGCTTTTGGTCTGAGCATAATGAAGCAACGGCCTTATCTGGGGTGTGGCAACATTGCCAACACACTTATAGAGGTGATGATTGCTTCATTGTGATACGCAAGCCCCTTCACCACAACAAGGTAACGATCACGAAGGGGAATTGACACTTGTATGTGCCTTTTTTTGGTTTGTTTTGGTTTGTTTTTGCAGCCACAGTGCTGCGCCATAGGGCATAAAAATTAGGCATGTACACATGCCTGAAAAATAATGGCATTGTTGCAGCCGCTGTCCAGCAAGCGATGATGACAAGGCTGTTTCTGGTGGTGATGGTGACCACAACTCTTCCTCTTCACGCTCATCTACAGCCTGGTCCAGCACTCTTCGCAGGCGCGCTCCAGGAAGAAAACAAATGGGATGAGGTCGCTGATGGTGCCTTCGGTGCGACTGACTAGGTTTGTCACCTCCTCAAAAGGACGCATGAGCCTACAGGCATTGCGCATGAGTGTCCAGTAACGTGGCAAAAAATTCCCAGCTCCGCAGAGGCTGTCCTAGCACCCGGTCATACAAATACTCATTGACGGCTTTTTCTTGTTGGAGCAGGCGGTCGAACATTAGGAGTGTTGAATTCCAACGTGTTGGGCTGTCGCAAATCAAGCGCCTCACTGGCATGTTGTTTCTCCGCTGAATATCGGAAAAGTGCGCCATGGCCGTGTAGTAACACCTGAAATGGCCACACACCTTCCTGGCCTGCATGAGGACGTCCTGTAAGCCTGGGTACTTAGACACAAAACGTTGTACGATGAGATTTAACACATGTGCCATACACGGCACATGTGACAACTTGCCCAAATTCAATTCCGCCAACAGATTGCTTCCGTTGTCACACACCACTTTGCCGATCTCCAGTTGGTGCGGGGTCAGCCACTGATCCACCTGTGCGTTCAGGGCGGACAGGAGTGCAGGTCCTGTGTGGCTCTCTGCTTTTAGGCAAGTCAACCCCAAGACAGCGTGACACTGTCATATCCGGGATGTGGAATAGCCCCTGGGGAGCTTGGGGGATTCAGTTGATGTGCAGCCAGACGCCGCAGCAGAAAAGGACTCAGCCGAGGAGGAAATCGAAGAGGATGGAGTAGGAGTAGAGGAGGTGGCAGTAGGCCTGCCTGCGAGTCGTGGCGGTGTCACCAACTCCGCTGCGGAGCCACGCATTCCATGCTTGTCAGCCGTCAGCAGGTTGACCCAATGCGCAGTATACGTGATATACCTGCCCTGACCGTGCTTTGCAGACCAGGTATCGGTGGTCAGATGGACCCTTGCCCCAACACTGTATGCCAGAGATGCCATGACTTCCTTTCGATGATATTGTAGAGGTTTGGGATTGCCTTTTTGAAAAAAAATTTGTCCGGGTACCGTCCACTGCGGTGTCCCAATAGCTACAAATTTTTGAAGGCCTCCAGACTCCACCAGCTGGTATGGTAAAAGCTGGCGGGCTAAGAGTTTCATCAGGCCAGCTGTCAGTCGCCGGGCAAGGGGTGACTCTGTGACATTGGCTTCTTATGCTCAAACATGTCCTTGACAGACACCTGACTGTGGGCAGATGAGCATGAACTGCTGAAGGTGAGAGGCAGAGTGGCGGTTGGTTGAGAGGGCGCAGGGAGGACAGCAGTGGTTGACGTGGCTGAAGATGCTGGACCAGGAGGAGCATGGTGGCTTTGAGTTTGTGTGCTGCTTGTACTCATGTGTTGATCCCATAGGCGTTTGTGATGTGAGATCATGTGCCTTCGCAAAGCAGTTGTACCGAGGTGGGTGTTGGACTTCCCACGAGTTTCTTTTGGCACAGGTTGCAAATGGCATTGCTGTTATCAGAGGCACACACAAAAAAATGCCACACTGCTGAGCTTTGCAATGACGGCATTCTGGTGGTGGCACAGCATGCGTTGACTGGCGTGCTGTCTGGCTGACCCCGGGTGCCGATACATGCTGTCTGACTGTGCCACTAACTCCTTGCGACGACCTCCCCTGCTTCCAACACGTCTCGTCATTCTCTCTGTCTCCCCATCTGAACTTTCCCCCTCTTCTTCTCTTCGAGCAGGCACCCACGTGGCATCCGTGGACACATCGTCATCATCAACCGCTTCACTTGTATCTGACACCTCAGCAAAGGAAGCAGCAGCGGGTACAACAACATCATCATCATCATCACACTGTACGTCCATGTGTGTAATCCTGCCTGACTGAGACATATCCCCGTAATCTACATCCTCTGGCAATAATGGTTGCGCATCACTAATTGCATCCAACTGATGTGTAAATAACTCCTCTGACGGATCAAGTGAAGCGGCTGTGGTGGCTGTGGTGGTAGTGGTGGTGGTGGCGACGGGCGGGTGCGTGGTAACTTGAGAGCAGGTGACCGAAGCTGAGCTGGAGGAGGACGGTGCGTCAAGGTTCTTAGCGGAAGCTGTTGAAGATTGGGTGTCCTGTCTAAGCCAGTCAACTACGTCCTCAGAATTTTTTGGGTTCAGGGTACGTGGCCTCTGAACACTGGGCATTATTCCAGGGACAGTGGAAATCACAGCACCACGACCACGACGGCCCCTGCGGGGTGGCCTGCCTCTGCCTGTCATTTTTTTTTTTAGATAAGTGGTACTACGCGTGCTAGGTACTGTGCCACCCGGTATGAGTGTTGGGCACTAGCAGAGGGCACACTACAGTCTGTGGGCCTGACACACACACACACACTGGCCGGCAGGCAACTGAAATGAGATTAAAGTGTACAGATAAAGTGCCTTATTTTAGGCAACGTCCTGTGCCGCACGGTATGATTGATGGGCAGCACTGGCAGTGGGCACACTACAGTCTGTGGGCCTGCAGCTACTCACACACAGGCAGGCCAGGCAACTGCAATATATATATATAGAGAGAAAAAATAAATAAAAGCAGACTAATGTAGCAGCCCTAAAAAGGGCTTTTTGGGGTGAGGTCAGGACGCTGTCCTTACAGCAGAGATCAGATGAGTCTTTCAGGACTGGAGTGGACACTGAATACACTAGCCTAGCTATCGATTTCCCTATTAAATCAGCAGCAGCTACACTGTCCCTCCTCTCACTAAGACTGCAGCTTCCGAATGAATCTAAAATGGATGCTGTCCAGGAGATGGGAGGGTCTGGGAGGGAGGGTATGCTGCTGATTGGCTGGAATGTGTCTGCTGACTGTGAGGTACAGGGTCAAAGTTTGCTCAATGTTGATGTATAGGGGGCGGACTGAACATTGCATATGTTCGCATGCCGCGGCGAACGCGAACAAGCTATGTTGGCTGGGAACTGTTCGCCGACTAATAATTCGGGACATCTCTAGTTGTAAGGCACTGAGGGATCATTGAGGATGCTGACACGGTCTGCTATGTACTCTCTCTCCATGTATCAACATTTTTCCCTCCTTGTGACAGTAGTCCGCTGTGGCAAACCTAGCCACTTCAGTATATCAAAGGCTGTGTCCATGTGTTAATTGTGTATACTCTTACACAATTATCTCTCCAGTACAGAAAGGCATGATGGGAAATAGCCTGCAGGTTAAGTTTCCACAAAGTCCACCAGGGGAAAACCTCCGGAATGCCATTATGGAAACCCCTTGCATGGGGACTTGTATAAACCCCTGGAATTCCATTATGGAAACCCCTTGCATGGGGACTTGTATAAACCCCTGGAATGCCATTATGGAAACCCCTTGCATGGGGACTTGTATAAACCCCTAAAATGCCATTATGGAAACCCTTGCATGGGGACTTGTATAAACCCCTTGAATGCCATTATGGAAACCCCTTGCATGGGGACTTGTATAAACCCCTGGAATTCCATTATGGAAACCCCTTGCATGGGGACTTGTATAAACCCCTGGAATGCCATTATGGAAACCCCTTGCATGGGGACTTGTATAAACCCCTGGAATTCCATTATGGAAACCCCTTGAATGGGGACTTGTATAAACCCCTGGAATGCCATTATGGAAACCCCTTGCATGGGGACTTGTATAAACCCCTGGAATTCCATTATGGAAACCCCTTGCATGGGGACTTGCATAAACCCCTGGAATGCCATTATGGAAACCCCTTGAATGGCGACTTGTATAAACCCCTGGAATGCCATTATGGAAACCCCTTGAATGGGGACTTGTATAAACCCCTGGAATTCCATTATGGAAACCCCTTGCATGGGGACTTGTATAAACCCCTTGAATGCCATTATGGAAACCCCTTGCATGGGGACTTGTATAAACCCTGGAATGCCATTATGGAAACCCCTTGCATGGCGACTTGTATAAACCCCTGGAATGCAATTATGGAAACCCCTTGCATGGGGACTTGTATAAACCCCTGGAATGCCATTATGGAAACCCCTTACATGGGGACTTGTATAAACCCCTGGAATGCCATTATGGAAACCCCTTGAATGGCGACTTGTATAAACCCCTGGAATTCCATTATGGAAACCCCTTGCATGGGGACTTGTATAAACCCCTTGAATGCCATTATGGAAACCCCTTGCATGGGGACTTGTATAAATCCCTGGAATTCCATTATGGAAACCCCTTGCATGGGGACTTGTATAAACCCCTGGAATTCCATTATGGAAACCCCTTGCATGGGGACTTGTATAAACCCCTTGAATGCCATTATGGAAACCCCTTGCATGGGGACTTGTATAAACCCCTGGAATGCCATTATGGAAACCCCTTGCATGGCGACTTGTATAAACCCCTGGAATGCCATTATGGAAACCCCTTGCATGGGGACTTGTATAAACCCCTGGAATGCCATTATGGAAACCCCTTACATGGGGACTTGTATAAACCCCTGGAATGCCATTATGGAAACCCCTTGCATGGGGACTTGTATAAACCCCTGGAATGCCATTATGGAAACCCCTTGCATGGGGACTTGTATAAACCCCTGGAATTCCATTATGGAAACCCCTTGCATGGGGACTTGTATATAAATGGTTGCATTGCAATAAAGGCGTTGTTGACTCCGAAACTGTGTGTCATCCAGTTCTTGGGAAAAAGGGATTATACTTACGCTACCTGTATGTTGTATGCTGAATAAGACTACCAGCGGACATACCGTGGATTATACCACTACTCCGCTACAATTGGTGGCAAGCGACGGGATTCAAACCTCACAGCAAAGCAGCGTTTGGGAGTTATTTATACGAACGGAGAAGGGAAAACAGCGGTTCGTTGAAACAAGCATTTGTATAAAAACGGGAGTTCGGGAATATGTTTGACAATACGAACGGACGGGGAATGGAAACGAACTATGCCAGCAACAAGACAAAAGCTACTGTTATTGCCGAACTCAAGGAGTGAGACCGAGCAAATAATACGGCTCCTCCACCGCAGAGGAAGAAACCGAGCTCCAAAAAGAACTCAGAACCAGATTAGAGTTTTACCTAGAAATGCCACCCATGGAGACGTTGGAAAGATTATTGGCAGATGTACAGGAGTATATCATGGCCAGGCAGCTACAAACAGGCCGGCGATCCACAGAGGGATCACCCACACCATCCAGCATCACCCAGGGAAAAATAAGATTCCCTATCAAGCATTTAAAAATTATGGCGATACAGAGGATGTGTCACGACCCGTGTTGGTGTCGTGACGCTGTTGCTGGCATGCGGTTGCCGTCGGCAACCTGCGTGCCACGACCGATGTTGCGGTCGTGTTGTTGTTCCGCATTTACTTTCCGGCGGCGAGGTGTTGTTGCCGCATGTGAGGGTTGTGTGTTTGTTGCCTCACATGTGGTTGCCGCTGGCAACAAGGTTGTTCTGCATGCATGTCTACTTTCACCTTTGCTGTGGTCTTCTTTTCCCCAGTTGGTATGCACGGGGTTAAGGTTATGCTAGGTGTGGTTGTTAGCTCACGTGGGTGTGACCTCAGGCCTCCTTATATGTTGGTTTGTGTGGAGCCTGAAGTCAGTTTGTTTGTCCATTAGGACATGTGGCTGTGGCAGAATGGCCACGTCCTCTCCCAGCACCAGAGGGTCCACTGACACGACCGCGTCCCTTACTAGATGTTTTCCTTATTGTTACTGTGACGAGACCAATCTCGCCACATTGCATTGGAGAAACCTGGCTGCTCGCCTGCTGCCTTTGGACTATGGCCCCCTGTTAAAAGACATCTTTTTTACCTGCAGAAAAGCTTCATTCGTGCTTTTCTGCCTGGGGTTCGGTAGTTTTGGTTGAATGTGTTATACCCCAGATAGGAATCCCATGGAGCCCATTCGTATGAAACTGACTGTAAAGACTTTGGCTCCATGGCGATTAAACTGTATTCGTGTGGTCTGAGCGCCATTCACTTAATAATGTGCGCTCAGACCTGAGCTATCTGGGGATATGTTAAATGTATAGTTTTAATGTAATGTGTCTTACCTGGTGTATTTTAACAGTAATGCTTGTTCTGTGTCCCCATGTGCATAATGGAGTCTTGTCTCTGAAATGTCTGTGTGTACTGTAAAGGGTGGGACATTGTGTATTGAATAGTGATGTCTGTCCTATTGTCCCCACGTATGTATTGGCGATTTCCCTTTGTCCTGAGAGATAATTGAATGACTCCTCAATTGTCTCCAGGACAGAAGACATTGTGTATTCTCCTGCCTGTGGTGATTGCATTACCCATGTAGGGTGATTGTATCACAGGCAGAGGGGAGGGATATGCTGGGGGTATCTGTATTGTCCCAATGTGTGTGATTGGCTGCTGTATCCGTGTCGCAGTCTTCCTTCTGGTCCTCTAGGGAGTGTCCACCAGGTGGGAGACCTGCATAAATACCGGGCAGGTAGCCCTTAATAAAAGTTAGAATTCCTGTTTACCATCAATACGGAGCCTCGTCTCGTTCTTGGGGAATTCATTGTATGCTGTTAGAGACTGATTGCCAGGAGTGTAAGCTGATTGTCTGCTTTTCCTGTTCGTCTGCTAGCTGCTATTTGGGAGGTTCCAGTACGGGAGTTGGAGTGCTATTTTGTATCCAGTTCGGGAGTTTGGTGTTCTGCAGTAGCTGTGCCTATATCTCTGTAAAGGGGCCGATCGCCTAAGCGGTTTTTACCCCTTGTCTGCAGCAACGGTCTGTTACAATTGGTGGCAGCAGTGGGATCGTTCCTACAGCCAGAAGGACAGCTACAGGAGACACCATTTCCTTGGATTTACAAGTGGGGGCAACGCATGTCCCAGTACAGCGACCCTAAAAGCAACAGAATGGAACCAGCAGTGTCATACGAGGAGGAGGACCTGGATGGCCGTGATGCATTAAGGAAAGGCATCTGGTACCAGGCCCTGGACAATGTACAATACCAGCGGGTGAGAGTCTCCCCAGTGAAGAGCAGCGGTGGCAGAAGCAAGTGGCCCTGCGGCTGCCCTTTCTGGGAGAGCAGCCCCTGGATGAATGGGTGAAGGAACTAGAGCACCGGGTATGGCAGGAGCTATGGCTGGAGGATGCCTACCAGGCGCTCTAGTGGTATATGGCGCAGTATATACCCTGGACAGCCGAGCATGACAAGCCAGAGGGAGAGGAGTTTGATGGTTCTGGCTTGTTATGGGAGTCCTTTGCAGAGCCTGACTTCGGGAGTCCTGCGCAGAACAGACTTCAAGACATTTTCTACGAGAGGGAGGCTAGGCATGACGGGGATGACCCCCATGAGGTAGAGCAAGACCTGGCTCACCTAGCAACCCTGGAGTGGGAACTGGAGCAGGACTACCGAGATCTCTTCCACTCCATTGGGAAGGCTCAGCAGGACAGCAAGGTGACAGATCCAGTTCCAGACCCATTCCGCTGGGAAGATATTATTGAAATTTACTGGGAGGAACCCCAGGCGGCAGGTGGAGATGGGACCGAGGTCTCTCCACCGGTATTGCAGGGAATTGGGAGCCTGAGCTCCATTCCCCAGCGGGAGATATTGCAGGGAATTGGGAGCCTGAGCTCCATTCCCCAGCGGGAGATATTGCAGGGAATTGGGAGCCTGAGCTCCATTCCCCAGCGGGAGATATTGCAGGGAATTGGGAGCCTGAGCTCCATTCCCCAGCGGGAGATATTGCAGGGAATTGGGAGCCTGAGCTCCATTCCCCAGCGGCAGGCTGAGCTACAGGGGGCAGAGGTAGTTGTTCCTGCCCCACAGCAGCAGCGTGATTTTTCGGGAATTGGGAGCCCGGTCTCCATTCCCCAGTGGCAGTATTATTTGTTGGGAATTGGGAGCCCGGTCTCCAGTCCCCAGCGGCAGAGTAACCAGCAGGGAATAGAGAGCCCAGTCTCCTTTCTCCAGCAGCAGGACTCTGTATTGGGAGGAGAGACAGTCGGTCTCCCTCCACTGAGGAGGAAGGTATGTATGGGAGAGAGCTTACTACCACCTCTCCCCAGCGGCGGATCATTAATGGGCAGGGAATAGAGAGCTCAGTCTCCTTTCCCCAGCAGCAGAGCTGTGTAACCAAAGGGGAGACAGTCGGTCTCCAGCAGCAGAGCTGTGTAACCAAAGGGGAGACAGTCGGTCTCCAGCAGCAGGACTGTATATCTAAAGGGGAGACAGTCGGTCTCCCCTCCAACAACCAGGCTTCAACCAGGCTACCCTCCCAGTAGCGCTGGCAACAGGGCAGAGTGACGCGGGTCTCTGCCCATGCAGCACCCCACCAAGTCAGCGTACCCGTACCCAGCACAGCCGTGGTGAGGCACCTGGACATGGACAAGCTTCTCCTCTACCCAGTTGCAGTAACTATTTATTGTGGGTGGGCTGTGCTGTTGATTGTGTTTTGTGGGTGGGCTGCTGGACTAACAAGGGCACTGACCGGCAGGAGGTCAGATACCCTGTTAGTCTGTTTGGAAAAGGGAGAGATGTGACGAGACCAATCTCGCCACATTGCATTGGAGAAACCTGGTTGCTCGCCTGCTGCCTTTGGACTATGGCCCCTGTTAAAAGACATCTTTTACCTGCAGAAAAGCTTAATTCGTGCTTTTCTGCCTGGGGTTCGGTAGTTTTGGTTGAATGTGTTATACCCCAGATAGGAATCCCATGGAGCCCATTCGTATGAAACTGACTGTAAAGACTTTGGCTCCATGGCGATTAAACTGTATTCGTGTGGTCTGAGCGCCATTCACTTAATAATGTGCGCTCAGACCTGAGCTATCTGGGGATATGTTAAATGTATAGTTTTAATGTAATGTGTCTTATCTGGTGTATTTTACCAGTAATGCTTGTTCTGTGTCCCCATGTGCATAATGGAGTTTTGTCTCTGAAATGTCTGTGTGTATTGTAAAGGGTGGGACATTGTGTATTGAATAGTGATGTCTGTCCTATTGTCCCCACGTGTGTATTGGCGATTTCCCTTTGTCCTGAGAGATAATTGAATGACTCCTCAATTGTCTCCAGGACAGAAGACATTGTGTATTCTCCTGCCTGTGATGATTGCATTACCCATGTAGGGTGATTGTATCACAGGCAGAGGGGAGGGATATGCTGGGGGTGTCTGTATTGTCCCAATGTGTGTGATTGGCTGCTGTATCCTGTGTCGCAGTCTTCCTTCTGGTCCTCTAGGGAGTGTCCACCAGGTGGGAGACCTGGATAAATACCGGGCAGGTAGCCCTTAATAAAACGGAGAATTCCTGTTTACCATCAATACGGAGCCTCGTCTCGTTCTTGGGGGATTCACTGTATGCTGTTAGAGACTGATTGCCAGGAGTGTAAGCTGATTGTCTGCTTTTCCTGTTCGTCTGCTAGCTGCTATTTGGGAGGTTCCAGTACGGGAGTTGGAGTGCTATTTTGTACCCAGTTCGGGAGTTTGGTGTTCTGCAGTAGCTGTGCCTATATCTCTGTAAAGGGGGCCGATCGCCTAAACGGTTTTTACCCCTTGTCTGCAGCAACGGTCTGTTACAGTTACCGTTCACCAAGCACCACAATAAGAAAAAAATATTTGGCCGAATGTATTGATTTCAAATTCAGGCCTTTTTTTACAGGCACCTGACACTATCTGCCTATTTATTTATGTAGCGTATTACACTAATCCAGGCACAGCAGTAACCACTGATTTAGGGGAATATCTCTTTTAGGGCTAGTATTTAGGCCCTGGATGAAAGGTATCCTTTTATGGACAGATTTACACTTGGAGATGCACAGTAGCGTGAGAAAAAATATGTAGGATTATGCCTTCAGCAATTGTATTTTAACACTTTGTGTAATATACCCTTTAACGGACAGAAATATAATAGGAGATGCACGGTAGCGTGTGAAGTTATTGAGGATGACCCTCTCAGCACTTGTATATACACCTTGAGTGTAATATACCCCTTTACGGACAGATTAACACTTGGCCTTCAACAGCTGGAACACTAGATTCAGGTATTGCTATATTGGCAAGTGAATTTCACCCCAGAACAAAATCTTTCCTTTGACGGATACTATTAAACTTGTCCAGTCACAGCTGGAACACCAGATTTACTGTATTTCTATTTTGGCAACTGAATTTCACCCCAGAAAAAAATATACCCTTTTACGGACAGATTTAAACGAAGCCTGGAACAGCTGGAACACTAGATTCAGGGTATTGCTATTTTGGCAATTGGATTTCACCCCAGAAAAAATCTATCCTTTGCCAGACACTATTAAACTGGCCAGCCACTGCTGGGACAGCAGATTTACTGTATTTCTATTTTGGCAACTGAATTTCACCCCAGAAAATAATATACCCTTTTACGGACAGATTTAAATGAAGCCTGCAACAGCTGGAACAACAGTTTTACTGTATTTATATTTTTGCAACTGAATTTCACCCCATAAAAAATATATCCTTTGCCGTACACTATTAAACTTGGCCAGCCACAGCTGAAACCACTGATTTATGGTATTGCTATTTTAGCAATTGAATTTCACCCCAGAAAAGAATATATTCTTTGACGGACACTATTAAACTTGGCCAGCCACAGCTGAAACCACTGATTTATGGTATTGCTATTTTAGCAATTGAATTTCACCCCAGAAAAGAATATATTCTTTGACGGACACTATGGAACTTGTCTAGTCACTGCTGAAACCACTGATTTAGGGTATTGCTATTTTGGCAACTGAATTTCACCCCAGAATTGTTTTTTTGCCAGACAGTATTACACTGGGCTAGCCACAGCTGGAACACCAGATTTAGGGGATTGCTATTTTTAAGTGAATTTCACCTCTCAATAAAATATAGAAAATTCTATCTTGAGTTTCTAGGGGTGACAATAAGCACAGCCAAGCCCCTGATGCAGAATAGCAAAAAAATAACCCTACTATTGATGGATTAATCGACTTGGTGGCAGCTTGTGCTGGCGCACCACAAGACACAAAATGGCTGCCGATCACCGCAGAAAAAAGTGACAGAAAAACGCTCTGGGCAGCCTGAAAACAGTGAGCAATGAACTAGCAGAAGTTAAATGATTCAGAGCTGTAGATCGATCACTTCATTAAGTGTTTTGCTGAGTTAATCCCTGCCTAATCTCGCCCTAACAGCAGCTGCATCATCTCCCTACACTAGTCAGAGCAGTGTGACGTGTGGCGCCACGTGACTCCAGCTTAAATAGAGGCTGGGTCACATGCTGCACTTGGCCAATCACAGCCATGCCATTAGTAGGCATGGCTGTGATGGCTTCCTAGGGCAAGAAGTAAAAAGCTAGTTGTTTGGCTGCTGTGCAGCCCCTCAGAAAGCGGGAAGAAAGCGGGAAGTATGTGCAGTTCTAACCCTATTATGTACATGTCCGTGTAGTCTGGATGTATGTGCAGTACTAACCCTTTTATTCACATGTCCGTGTAGTCTGGATGTATGTGCAGTACTAACCCTTTTATTCACATGTCCGTGTAGTCTGGATGTATGTGCAGTACTAACCCTATTATGTACATGTCCGTGTAGTCTGGATTTATGTGCAGTACTAACCCTATTATTTACATGTCTGTGTAGTCTGGATGTATGTGCAGTACTAACCCTATTATGTACATGTCCGTGTAGTCTGGATGTATGTGCAGTTCTAACCCTATTATGTACATGTCCGTGTAGTCTGGATGTATGTGCAGTACTAACCCTTTTATTCACATGTCCGTGTAGTCTGGATGTATGTGCAGTACTAACCCTATTATGTACATGTCCGTGTAGTCTGGATTTATGTGCAGTACTAACCCTATTATTTACATGTCTGTGTAGTCTGGATGTATGTGCAGTACTAACCCTATTATGTACATGTCCGTGTAGTCTGGATGTATGTGCAGTACTAACCCTATTATGTATATGTCCGTGTAGTCTGGATTTATGTGCAGTACTAACCCTATTATTTACATGTCTGCGTAGTCTGGATGTATGTGCACTATTAACCCTATTATTTACATGTCCGTGTAGTCTGGATGTATGTGCAGTACTAACCCTATTATTTACATGTCCGTGTAGTCTGGATGTATGTGCAGTACTAACCCTATTATTTACATGTCCGTGTAGTCTGGATGTATGTGCACTATTAACCCTATTATTTACATGTCCGTGTAGTCTGGATGTATGTGCAGTACTAACCCTATTATTCACATGTCCGTGTAGTCTGGATGTATGTGCAGTACTAACCCTATTATGTACATGTCCGTGTAGTCTGGATGTATGTGCAGTACTAACCCTATTATGTACATGTCCGTGTAGTCTGGATGTATGTGCAGTACTAACCCTATTATTCACATGTCCGTGTAGTCTGGATGTATGTGCAGTACTAACCCTATTATGTACATGTCCGTGTAGTCTGGATGTATGTGCAGTACTAACCCTATTATTCACATGTCCGTGTAGTCTGGATGTATGTGCAGTACTAACCCTATTATGTACATGTCCGTGTAGTCTGGATGTATGTGCAGTACTAACCCTATTATGTACATGTCCGCATAGTCTGGATGTATGTGCAGTACTAACCCTATTATTTACATGTCCGTGTAGTCTGGATGTATGTGCAGTACTAACCCTATTATGTACATGTCCGTGTAGTATGGATGTATGTGCAGTACTAACCCTATTATGTACATGTCCGTGTAGTCTGGATGTAAGTGCAGTACTAACCCTATTATTCACATGTCTGTGTAGTCTGGATATATGTGCAGTACTAACCCTATTATTTACATGTCCGTGTAGTCTGGATGTATGTGCAGTACTAAATCTATTATGTACCTGTCCGTGTAGTCTGGATGTATGTGCAGTACTAACCCTATTATTCACATGTCCGTGTAGTCTGGATGTAAGTGCAGTGCTAACCCTATTATTCACATGTCCGTGTAGTCTGGATGTAAGTGCAGTGCTAACCCTATTATTTACAAGTCCGTATAGTCTGGATGTAAGTGCAGTACTAACCCTATTCTTTACATGTCCGTATAGTCTGGATGTAAGTGCAGTACTAACCCTAGTATTTACATGTCCGTGTAGTCTGGATGTATGTGCAGTATTAACCCTATTATTTACATGTCCGTGTAGTCTGGATGTATGTGCAGTACTAACCCTATTATTTACATGTCCGTGTAGTCTGGATGTAAGTGCAGTACTAACCCTATTATGTACATGTCCGTGTAGTCTGCATGTATGTGCAGTACTAACCCTATTTACATGTCCGTGTAGTCTGGATGTATATGCAGTACTAACCCTATTATTTACATGTCCGTGTAGTCTGGATGTAAGTGCAGTACTAACCTTATTATTTACATGTCCGTGTAGTCTGGATGTATGTGCAGTACTAACCCTATTATGTACATGTCCATGTAGTCTGGATGTATGTGCAGTACTAACCCTATTATGTACATGTCCGTGTAGTCTGGATGTATGTGCAGTACTAACCCTATTATTTACATGTCCGTGTAGTCTGGATGTATGTGCAGTACTAACCCTATTATTCACATGTCCGTGTAGTCTGGATGTAAGTGCAGTGCTAACCCTATTATTTACATGTCCGTATAGTCTGGATGTAAGTGCAGTACTAACCCTATTCTTTACATGTCCGTATAGTCTGGATGTATGTGCAGTACTAACCCTATTATTTACATGTCCGTGTAGTCTGGATGTAAGTGCAGTACTAACCCTATTATGTACATGTCCGTGTAGTCTGGATGTATGTGCAGTACTAACCCTATTTACATGTCCGTGTAGTCTGGATGTATATGCAGTACTAACCCTATTATTTACATGTCCGTGTAGTCTGGATGTAAGTGCAGTACTAACCCTATTATGTACATGTCCGTGTAGTCTGGATGTATGTGCAGTACTAACCCTATTTACATGTTCGTGTAGTCTGGATGTATATGCAGTACTAACCCTATTATTTACATGTCCGTGTAGTCTGGATGTATGTGCACTACTAACCCGATTATGTACATGTCCGTGTAGTCTGGATGTATGTGCAGTACTAACCCTATTATGTACATGTCCATGTAGTCTGGATGTATGTGCAGTACTAACCCTATTATGTACATGTCCGTGTAGTCTGGATGTATGTGCAGTACTAACCCTATTTACATGTCCGTGTAGTCTGGATGTATATGCAGTACTAACCCTATTATGTACATGTCCATGTAGTCTGGATGTATGTGCAGTACTAACCCTATTATTTACATGTCCGTGTAGTCTGGATGTAAGTGCAGTACTAACCCTATTTACATGTCCGTGTAGTCTGGATGTAAGTGCAGTACTAACCCTATTTACATGTCCGTGTAGTCTGGATGTATGTGCACTACTAACCCGATTAATTACATGTCCGTGTGGTCTGGATGTATGTGCAGTACTAACCCTATTATTCACATGTCCGTGTAGTCTGGATGTATGTGCAGTACTAACCCTATTATTTACATGTCCGTGTAGTCTGGATGTATGTGCAGTACTAACCCTATTATTCACATGTCCGTGTAGTCTTGATGTATGTGCACTACTAACCCTATTATTCACATGTCCGTGTAGTCTGGATGTATGTGCAGTACTAACCCTATTATTCACATGTCCGTGTAGTCTGGATGTATGTGCAGTACTAACCCTATTATTTACATATCCGTGTAGTCTGGATGTAAGTGCAGTGCTAACCCTATTATTTTCATGCCCGTGTAGTCTGGATGTATGTGCAGTACTAACCCTATTATGTACATGTCCGTGTAGTCTGGATGTAAGTGCAGTACTAACCCTAATATTTACATGTCCGTGTAGTCTGGATGTATGTGCAGTACTAACCCTATTATGTACATGTCCGTGTAGTCTGGATGTATGTGCAGTACTAACCCTATTATGTACATGTCCGTGTAGTCTGGATGTATGTGCAGCACTAACCCTATTATGTACATGTCCGTGTAGTCTAGAGGTATGTGCAGTACTAACCCTATTATGTACATGTCCGTGTAGTCTGGATGTATGTGCAGCACTAACCCTATTATGTACATGTCCGTGTAGTCTGGATGTATGTGCAGTACTAACCCTATTTACATGTCCGTATAGTCTGGATGTATGTGCAGTACTAACCCTATTATGTACATGTCCGTGTAGTCTGGATGTAAGTGCAGTACTAACCCTATTATGTACATGTCCGTGTAGTCTGGATGTATATGCAGTACTAACCCTATTATGTACATGTCCGTGTAGTCTGGATGTATGTGCAGTACTAACCCTATTTACATGTCCGTATAGTCTGGATGTATGTGCAGTACTAACCCTATTATGTACATGTCCGTGTAGTCTGGATGTAAGTGCAGTACTAACCCTATTATTTACATGTCCGTGTAGTCTGGATGTATGTGCAGTACTAACCCTATTATGTACATGTCCGTGTAGTCTGGATGTATGTGCAGTACTAACCCTATTATGTACATGTCCGTGTAGTCTGGATGTAAGTGCAGTACTAACCTTATTATGTACATGTCCGTGTAGTCTGGATGTATGTGCAGTACTAACCCTATAATTTACATGTCCGTGTAGTCTGGATGTATGTGCAGTACTAACCCTATTATGTACATGTCCGTGTAGTCTGGATGTATGTGCAGTACTAACCCTATTATTTACATGTCCGTGTAGTCTGGATGTAAGTGCAGTACTAACCCTAGTATTTACATGTCCGTGTAGTCTGGATGTATGTGCAGTACTAACCCTATTATGTACATGTCCGTGTACTCTGGATGTATGTGCAGTACTAACCCTATTATTCACATGTCCGTGTAGTCTGGATGTATGTGCAGTACTAACCCTATTATGTACATGTCCGTGTACTCTGGATGTATGTGCAGTACTAACCCTATTATTTACATGTCCGTGTAGTCTGGATGTATGTGCACTATTAACCCTATTGTTCACATGTCCGTGTAGTCTGGATGTATGTGCAGTACTAACTCTATTATTTACATGTCCGTGTACTCTGGATGTATGTGCAGTACTAACCCTTTTATTCACATGTCCGTGTAGTCTGGATGTATGTGCAGTACTAACCCTATTATGTACATGTCCGTGTAGTCTGGATGTATGTGCAGTACTAACCCTATTATGTACATGTCCGTGTAGTCTGGATGTATGTGCAGTACTAACCCTATTATGTACATGTCCGTGTAGTCTGGATGTATGTGCAGTACTAACCCTATTATGTACATGTCCGTGTAGTCTGGATGTATGTGCAGTACTAACCCTATTATGTACATGTCCGTGTAGTCTGGATGTATGTGCAGTACTAACCCTATTATGTACATGTCCGTGTAGTCTGGATGTATGTGCAGTACTAACCCTATTATGTACATGTTCGTGTGGTCTGGATGTATGTGCAGTACTAACCCTTTTATTCACATGTCCGTGTAGTCTGGATGTATGTGCAGTACTAACCCTATTATTTACATGTCTGTGTAGTCTGGATGTATGTGCAGTACTAACCCTTTTATTCACATGTCCGTGTAGTCTGGATGTATGTGCAGTACTAACCCTATTATGTACATGTCCGTGTAGTCTGGATGTATGTGCAGTACTAACCCTATTATTTACATGTCTGTGTAGTCTGGATGTATGTGCAGTACTAACCCTTTTATTCACATGTCCGTGTAGTCTGGATGTATGTGCAGTACTAACCCTATTATGTACATGTCCGTGTAGTCTGGATGTATGTGCAGTACTAACCCTATTATGTACATGTCCGTGTAGTCTGGATGTATGTGCAGTACTAACCCTATTATTTACATGTCTGTGTAGTCTGGATGTATGTGCAGTACTAACCCTATTATTTACATGTCCGTGTAGTCTGGATGTATGTGCAGTACTAACCCTATTATGTACATGTCCGTGTAGTCTGGATGTATGTGCAGTACTAACCCTATTATGTACATGTCCGTGTAGTCTGGATGTATGTGCAGTACTAACCCTATTATTTACATGTCCGTGTAGTCTGGATGTATGTGCAGCTGTGACTTTCGCTTCTTTTTCTGGTTTGTTGATGTGGAAAAATAACATGAAGATTGTGAGGAATTGTTCCTTAGCATTGTAGTGAATGGCATAGAAACCCCCAAGACACTCCTGGTAACAGATATGGCGCTGCTGATCCTATTTCTGAGGATGCAGGATAGACGGTTGTGATCCTGAGCCATGACATAACAGATGAGGCTCCACGTCTAAACCAGCAAATTCATTTTCAATTCCAGATGAATCTCTCCATTATAAGCTCATTTGAGTTCCTTATCTGATGCTTTGGCCTCTTGGAGGAGGCTTCGTCCCGGGCTCATCCATCTTGATGTCAGACTCGGCACACCCACTTGTGTAAGGCAATTTATTGGGAACTGCCTGGAGTCGTCCTGTACTTATCTGCTCTTTCCAAATGATGTCCATGACAAAATGGTAGATTTAGAGGAGAGTACTGAGAGCAGATAGCGTGCAGACAGATGGAGCGGCGGTGGAGAGGCAGACATGTCCTGCAGCGGCTTGGGCAGCTTCTGCTCCCAGATGGGGCCCACACCGATCGGTAGTATGGGCGCATTTACTTTAGTTTTGTGGCTTGCATTTTTGGCAGTCTGCAGGTGGCTCACAGGTGCACATTTCATGTGGCCAAGATATAACTGCCCCCACTGAATGTACCCTATTACCCGTCATAACCTCTGTACCAGCTGATCCGTTAAAACCCGCATTCCCCCGTCACCCGTTATAACCTGCTGTACCCGTCACCCTTCAGAACCCTCTGTATCCCATCACCAATTATAATCTCTGTACCCCATCACCCGTTATAACTAGAGATGAGCAAAGTTTTCAAAAATTCGATTTAGATGCTTTGCCAAATCTTCCCAAATAATTTTTTCAATCTGAATTTGGAGCCCTTTGCAGCCCTCAAGCCCTTTCTATGACTTTTTACAGCCATTTTAGTGCCCGAAGTTCGAGACCCCATTGACTTCAATGGGGTTCGTTGTTTTCGGTCAGGTTCGGTTCAACTTCGAACCCAAATCGAACCTTGAAACAAAGTTTTGCCGAACACCTTGAACCCGGACATCCAGCGGTCTGGTTATCCCTAACTGTAACACTTTCTGTCTGTCATAGACTCACATTACAGCTTCAATGATACTCAATGGCAAAGACACAGACAAAAACAAGTTTCCAGACATAACAACAGAGCTGAACCAGACATTCACAAGGTCAGACTGTCTGGATTTGGTGGTAAACAATGTCTGGGTTTTTCACTCCAAAATATGGTCTTTAGAGATGGGTGAATCGAAGCTAATGAAGTGGAATTTGATCCGAATTTCAGGAACAATTTGATTCACAACGAATGTGAATTTCCCAATGCTTCGTGGTAACGAATCGCATTTTTCTTAAAATGGCTGTTGCACGTGTGAGGACATGGAGAAAGGAAGTATGGGAAGGCGGGATCACCCAGACTGACATGCATGATGCACCAAGGCCTGCTCCAAGGAGTTCATTGGTGTGGCAGTTCTTCACACAATGTGCTGACGCTGTGCCATCAGATCCTGAAGCGAGGCATTAACGTTCTGAACCTTAGCACAACCTGCATGACCAGGCATCTACATGCAAAGCACGAACTGCAGTGGAGTAAACACCTTAAAAGCAAGGAACTCACTCAGGCTCCCACTGCTCCCTCTTCTGCTGCTGCCTCGGCCTCTCCCTCCACCTCTGGCGTCACCGTGGCACCTGGCGACCAGCCAACAGAGGATGTGCCACCAATACCACCACATACGACACCATCACCAAGCATCTCCACCATGTCACACGGCAGTATTCAGCTGTCCATCGCCCAAACATTGGAGAGAAGGAGGAAATACCCACCTACCCACCCTCGAGCCCTCGACAGTACGTTGTTCCCAGCCGCCACTACTTTTCCAGGTGAGCCGTCCCTTCCCTGCACAACCAAGTGGAGGAAAAATCAAGTGTGCGCTGTGCAACGCCATCTGTGGACCAGTAAGCACGGCCAGGGACGCTATATCTCCCTAACTGCACACTGGGTAAATGTAGTGGTGGCTTTGCCCGAGGCTGCTAGCGGTTTGGCGCATGTCCTTCCACCACCGAGGATCGCAGGGCATTATTCGTTGCCTCCTGTAGCTTCCTCCTCCTACTTCACATCATCCTCCTCCTCCTCTTCCACCACCCCCACATCTGGTCATCGAAATAACCTCACACCCAACTTCAGCACAGCCCGGGGTAAACGTCAGCAGGGGATTTTAAAACAAATGTGTTTGGATGACAAACCCCACACCGCACAGGAGCTTTGGAGGGGCATAGAACTGCAGACTGATGAGTGGTTGCTGCCGGTGAGCCTCAAGCCCGGCCTGGTGTGCGATAATGGGCGAAATCTCGTTGCAGAACTGGGACTAGCTGGTTTGACGCACATCCCTTGCCTGGCGCATGTGCTGAATCTGGTGGTGCAGAAGTTTCTTAAAATCTACCCAGACATATCAGAGCTGCTGCATAAAGTGCGGTCCGTCTGTGCGCTCTTTCGGCGTTCTCACCCTGCTGCTGCTCGCCTGTCTGCACTGCAGCGTAACTTCGGCCTTCCCGCTCACTGCCTCATCTGCGACGTGCCCACCAGGTGGAACTCCACCTTACACATGCTGGAGAGACTGTACGAGCAGCAGCAGGCCATAGTGGAGTTTCAGCTGCAGCACGCACGCGTCAGTCGCTCTGCGGATTAACACCACTTCACCACCAGCGTCTGGGCCTGCATACGAGACCTGTGTGCCTTGTTGCGGTCTTTGGAGTACTCAACCAACATGGCCAGTGAAGATGACGCCGTTGTTAGCATTACAATACCACTTTTATGTCTCCTTGAAAAAAATATTACTGCGATGATGGAAGAGGATGCCATACAGGAGGAGGAGGATGAGGGGGTATTTCACAGGGTTTCAGGCAGGTCATACAGAAGTGGCTCAGAGGTTGGGTTCCTGCACCAGCAGAGGCCAGGTACACATGTAGCTAGCCAGAGCACACTTCTGGAGGATGAGGTAGAGGAGGAACCGGATTCACTGCAGGGTGGCACCCTACGCAGCTCAGGGCCATCACTGGAGCGTGGTTGGGGGATATGGAGGACACAAACGATACTCCACCTACAGAGGACAGCTTATCATTACCTCTGAGAAGCCTGGCACACATGAGCGACTACATGCTGCAGTGCCTGCGCAATGACAGCAGAGTTGCCTACATTTTAACTTGTGCTGACTACTGGGTTGCCACCCTGCTGGATCCCCGGTACAAGGACAATGTGCCCACCTTAATTCCCGCACTGGAGCGTGATAGGAAGATGTGCGACTACAAGCAGATGCTGGTAGACGCGCTCCTGAGAGCATTCCCAACTGATACGGGGGACAAGTGGAAGCACAAGGCGAAAGCAGAGGCGGAGGAGGAGGAGGAAGAGGTCGCCAACGCAGCTGTGTCACGGCCAGCTCCTCAGACCGCAGGGTTAGCATGGCCGAGATGTGGAAAAGTTTTGTCACAGCGCCACAGCTAACTGCACCACCACCTGATTAGGAACGTGTTAGCAGGAGGCAGCATTTCCACAACATGGTGGAACAGTATGGGTGCACACGCCTCCACGTACTGACTGATGGTTCGGCCCCATTCAACTTCTGGGTCTCCACATTGTCCACATGGCCAGAGCTAGCCCTTTATGCCTTGGAGGTGCTGGCCCACCCTGCGGCCAGTGTATTGTCTGAACGTTTATTTTGCACGGCAGGGGTGTCATTGCAGACAAACGCAGCCGTCTGTCTACAGCCAATGTGGACAAGCTCACGTTCATTAAAATGAACCAGGCATGGATCCCACAGGACTTGTCCGTACCATGTGCAGAATTGACATTTATAACCGCCTCGCCCTCAACCATACATTCTTGTACTCCAGGGCACTTCTTTATTGAATCCTCTTTTTTAATTGCACCATTATTTTGGGGCAACCCCAAGTTGAATGAACCTCTCCTCTGTCTCAGTGCCAGGGGCCTACATTTCAGCTAATCGCCTGCTGCTTTGGTGCGTTACATTAACCTCTTTTTACTGTCAAATGACTTCTCCTCTGTCTGGGTGTCAGGGGCCTATATTTAGTTTAATCGCCTGCCATATTGGTGGGAGACATTAAACTAGTTTTGCTGACAAATGAACTCTCCTCTGTCTTGGTGTCAGGGCCTACATTCATGATAATGGCCTGTTCCTTTGCAGAATGACCCGAGGCCCGTGTTGCTGTTATGGGACCTCTCTCCTCTGTCTTGGTGCCAGGGGCCTACATTAATGATAATCGCCTGCTGCATTGTTGAGTGACATGATGCCTGTTTTGCTGTTATGGGACCTCTCTCCTCTTTCTGGGTGACAGGGGCCTACATTAATGATAATTTCCTGCTACATTGGTGGGTGACATGATGCCTGTGTTGCTGGTGTGGGACCTCTCTCCTCTGTCTTGGTGCCAGGGCCTAAATTGCCGAAAGTGGCCTGTTGCATTGTTGGGTGACATGATGCCTGTTTTGCTGTTATGGGACATCTCTCTTCTGTCTCGGTGCTAGGGCCTAAATTTCTGAAAGTGGCCTGTTGCATTGTTGGGTGACATGATGCCTGTTCTGCTGTTATGGGATCTCTCTCCTCTGTCTGGGTGCCAAGGGCCTACATTAACCTTCTCTGGACCGCCGCACGCAGATACGCGTGATCGCGGCGGCCCAGTTATACCTCGTTGGCGCGCCATCTCGCGAGAGGCGAGATTTCCTTTGAGCTCGCACGCGCTCACAGGATCGCGTCGGGAGGAAGTTTAACTACAGCCTGCAAGCGCTGATCATGATATGCCTACTGCCTGCTCCTCTGGTGGTCCCTTTTGCTTGGGACCACCAGAGGAAACATATGTAAGTGCACCAATCACCACACAGACCCATCCACCCCACCCCCCCGTCACTGATTAACCCCTGATCACCCCATGCCACCCCCCTGATCACCCCCTGTCCTAAAGGTACTCATTGGAATTTGGGCCTCTTTGCTTTGCGCATCTTGGCTGCAAAAAAGTTTCACTCATGTGGTATCGCCGTACTCAGGAGAAGTAGGGCAATGTGTTTTGGGGTGTATTTTTACATATACCCATGCTGGGTGTGAGAAATATCTCTGTAAATTGACAACTTTGTATAAAAAAATGTAAAAAGTTGTCATTTACAGAGATATTTCTCACACAAGTATGGGTATATATAAAAATACACCCCAAAACACATTGCCCTACTTCTCCTGAGTACGGCGATACCACATAAGTGACACTTTTTGCAGCCAAGATGCTAAGGTCCGAATTCCAATGAGTACCTTTAGGATTTAACAGGGCATTTTTACGCATTTGGATTCCAGACTTCTTCTCACGCTTTAGGGGCCCCTAAAATGCCAGGGCAATATAAATACCCCACAAGTGACCCCGTTTTAGAAAGAAGACACCCCAGGGTATTCCGTGAGGGGCATGGCGAGTTCATAGAAAAAAATTTTTTTTGGGCAAAAGTTAGAGGAAATTTGGAAGAAAAAAAAACCAAAGTCTCATATCCCACTAACTTGTGACAAAAAATAAAATTTTACATGAACTCACCATACCCCTCACGGAATACCTTGGGGTGTCTACTTTCTAAAATGGGGTCACTTGTGGGGTATTTATACTGCTCTGGCATTTTAGGGGTCTCTAAAGCGTGAGAAGATGTCTGGAATCCAAATGCGTAAAAATGCCCTGTGAAATCCTAAAGGTACTCATTGGAATTTGGGCCCCTTTGCGCATCTTGGCTGCAAAAAGTGTCACTCATGTGGTATCGCCATACTCAGGAGAAGTAGGGCAATGTGTTTTGGGGTGTATTTTCACATATTACCATGCTGGGTGTAGAAATATCTCTGTAAATTACAACTTTTTAAAAACTTTTATACAAAGTTGTCAGATTTCTCTCACCCAGCATGGGTATATGAAAAATAAACCCCAAAACACATTGCCCTACTTCTTCTGAGTACAGCGATACCACATGTGTGACACTTTTGCAGCCTAGGTGTGTAAGAGGCGTAAAGTCCAACGAGTACCTTTAGGCTTTACAGGGCTGCTCACAATTTAGCCCGCCCAAAATGCCAGAACAGTAAACACACCCCACAAATGACCCCATTTCGGAAAGTAGACACCCCAAGGTATTCACTGAAGGGCATAGTGAGTCCGTGGGAGATTTTTTTTTTTGCCAGAAGTTAGCAGAAATGGAAACTTTATTATTATTTTTCCCCAGAAAGTATCATTTTCCGCTAACTTGTAAAAAAAAATGAAATTATACATGAACTCACCATGCCCCTCCGCGAATACTTTGGGGTGTCTTCTTTCTAAAATGGTGTCATTTGGGGAGTATTATACTATCCTGACATTCTGAGCTCCTGAAGAAACATGACAGGTGCTCAGAAAGTCAGAGCTGCTTCAAAATGCCGAAATTCACTTTTTGCACCATAGTTTGTAAACGCTATAACTTTTACCCAAACCAATAAATATACAGTTGTGTTCAAAATTATTCAACCCCCACTGAAATTGAGTGTTTTCTCCAGTTTGACATTGATTTTGATCATTTCCGTCGTCTTGATTACAATAAATCACAGAGGCCCTTGTAAGTCAGACAAATATAACATAACATTTATAATGAAATCACCACAAATGTCTTTTCTGTGCTCTCATCATTATCGGTTTTATCCAACCCCAAGTGACATTCACTCTTAGTACTTAGTACAACATCCTTCTCCAGGTATAACAGCTTTTACACGTGAAGCATAGCCTGACACAAGTGTCTTGCAGCGATCTACGGGTATCTTCACCCATTCTTCATGGTAAAAGCCTCCAGTTCAGTCCCATTCTTAGGCTTCGCGCTGCAACTGCTTTCTGTAAGTCCCACCAGAGGTTCTCAGTCGGATGTAAGTCTGGTGACTGCGATGGCCACTTCACAATGTCCCAGCCTTTAATCTGCAGCCATGCTCTAGTGGACTTGGAGGTATGCTTGGGACCATTGTCCTGCTGAAAGGTCCAACGTCTCCCAAGCCTCAGGAGACTTCACAGTAGGCAAGGTGTTCTTTTCTTCATGGGCCTTGTTCTTCCTCCTCCAAACATAGCGTTGATCCATGGGCCCAAACAGTTCTCATTTTGTTTCATCAGTCCACAGAACACTATCCCAAAACTTTTGTGGTTTGTCCCCATGACTTTTGGCATACTGCAGGCGATTCTTCTTATTCTTTGGAGACAGCAGGGGGTGCGCCTGGGAGTTCTGGCATGGAGGCCTTCATTGCGCAGTGTGCGCCTTATTGTCTGAGCTGAAACTTCAGTACCCGCATCTGACAAATCTTTTTCAGTTCCTCAGCAGTCACACGGGGACTTTTCTCCACTTTGCTCTTCAGGTAGCGCACAGCAGGCGAAGTCAGCATCTTCTTTCTGCCACGAACAGGTAGCGTTTCAACAGCGCCCTTTGCCTTGAATTTGCGAGTGATGCTTCCTATGGTGTCTCTTGGTCTGTGTAACATCTCTGCAATCTTCTTATAGCCATTGCCCTTCCTGTGAGGAGAAATCACCTCTTCTCTCGTCTTCCTGGACCATTCTCCTGACTTCACCATGTCTGTAAACACACTAGTAAATGTCTAGAAGGAGCTGAGGATCACAGTCATTTCACATCGGCCTAATTGGGGCTTATTCTGCGTGATTGCTGCTCCTTGACATCCACAGGGTTTTCAATACCTGATGGAAAACACTTGAATGAACCTCTGTTCTTAAGAGCGGTCGTCTTTAAGGGGTTGATTAATTGTGTCAATGAAGAAATCACAAAAAAACCATTTGTGGTCGGGGCTACATGACACGTAACAGTCTACCTGCCTACCTAACTAGGCTAAGCGGCTTGAGTTGTGCCATAACCGCTGCGTAGGAGGAATGCCTGAAGGGGGCATGCCCTGCAAGGTGTTTATGAAAAGAAGGGTGGGTTGGGAGGGTGCGCAGCATCGTCGACACACCCAAGGGAGGCACCTGCCTGGTATAAATGTGCTACTTACGCCCTCCCACAAATACAGGCCAATAAACCGGCCTTCTAACTTGTGGTCAGGGCTACATGACACGTAACCGTCTACCTGCCTACCTAACTAGGCTAAGCGGCTTGAGTTATGCCGTAACCGCTGCGTAGGAGGAATGCCTGAAAGGGGCCAAAAAGCCAACAACTAAATGATACACAATAGTACGTAACAACAACACTAACATGACCAACCTCTGGAATGCAAGAACATCTCTCGACTAGATTGAGGTATGAACCTGCTGAACATGCAGAGCACCACAGACCTAGCTTCCGGATAAAATGGGCCGGAACTATCGTACCTGGAGGCAGCATGTGACGAGGGGACATCCTCTGCGTCTAGAGGAAAGAAGGTTTGTACACAAACATAGAAAAGGGTTCTTCACGGTAAGAGCAGTGAGACTATAGACTCTTTACTGTAAGAGCAGTGAGACTATGGACTCTATACTGTATGAGCAGTGAGACTATGGACTCTGTACTGTAAGAGCAGTGAGACTATGGACTCTTTACTGTAAGAGCAGTGAGACTATGGACTCTTTACTGTGAGAGCAGTGAGAATATGGACTCTATACTGTAAGAGCAGTGAGACTATGGACTCTTTACTGTAAGAGCAGTAAGACTATGGGCTCTTTACTGTAAGAGCAGTGAGACTATGGACTCTTTACTGTAAGAGCAGTAAGACTATGGGCTCTTTACTGTAAGAGCAGTGAGACTATGGACTCTATACTGTAAAAACAGTGAGACTATGGACTCTTTACTGTAAGAGCGGTGAGACTATGGGCTCTTTACTGTAAGAGCAGTGAGACTATGGACTCTATACTGTAAGAGCAGTGAGACTATGGACTCTATACTGTAAGAGCAGTGAGACTATGGACTCTATACTGTAAGAGCAGTGAGACTATGGACTCTATACTGTAAGAGCAGTGAGACTATGGACTCTATACTGTAAGAGCAGTGAGACTATGGGCTCTTTACTGTAAGAGCAGTGAGACTATGGACTCTTTACTGTAAGAGCAGTGAGACTATGGACTCTTTACTGTAAGAGCAGTGAGACTATGGACTCTTTACTGTAAGAGCAGTGAGACTATAGACTCTTTACTGTAAGAGCAGTGAGACTATGGACTCTTTACTGTAAGAGCAGTGAGACTATGGACTCTATACTGTAAGAGCAGTGAGACTATGGGCTCTTTACTGTAAGAGCAGTGAGACTATGGACTCTTTACTGTAAGAGCAGTGAGACTATGGACTCTTTACTGTAAGAGCAGTGAGACTATGGACTCTTTACTGTAAGAGCAGTGAGACTATAGACTCTTTACTGTAAGAGCAGTGAGACTATGGACTCTATACTGTATGAGCAGTGAGACTATGGACTCTGTACTGTAAGAGCAGTGAGACTATGGACTCTTTACTGTAAGAGCAGTGAGACTATGGACTCTATATTGTAAGAGCAGTGAGACTATGGACTCTTTACTGTAAGAGCAGTGAGACTATGGACTCTATACTGTAAGAGCAGTGAGACTATGGACTCTATACTGTAAGAGCAGTGAGACTATGGACTCTATACTGTAAGAGCAGTGAGACTATGGACTCTATACTGTAAGAGCAGTGAGACTATGGACTATTTACTGTAAGAGCAGTGAGACTATGGACTCTTTACTGTAAGAGCAGTAAGACTATGGACTCTGTACTGTAAGAGCAGTGACACTATGGACTCTATACTGTAAGAACAGTGAGACTATAGACTCTATACTGTAAGAGCAGTGAGACTATGGACTCTGTACTGTAAGAGCAGTGAGACTATGGACTCTGTACTGTAAGAGCAGTGAGACCATGGACTCTTTACTGTAAGAGCAGTGAGACTATGGACTCTGTACTGTAAGAGCAGTGAGACTATGGACTCTATACTGTAAGAGCAGTGAGACTATGGACTCTGTACTGTAAGAGCAGTGAGACTATGGACTCTTTACTGTAAGAGCAGTGAGACTATGGACTCTATACTGTAAGAGCAGTGAGACTATGGACTCTTTACTGTAAGAGCAGTGAGACTTTGGACTCTGTACTGTAAGAGCAGTGAGACTATGGACTCTTTACTGTAAGAGCAGTGAGACTATGGACTCTTTACTGTAAGAGCAGTGAGACTATGGACTCTTTACTGTAAGAGCAGTGAGACTATGGACTCTTTACTGTAAGAGCAGTGAGACTATGGACTCTATACTGTAAGAGCAGTGAGACTATGGACTCTTTACTGTAAGAGCAGTGAGACTTTGGACTCTGTACTGTAAGAGCAGTGAGACTATGGACTCTTTACTGTAAGAGCAGTGAGACTATGGACTCTTTACTGTAAGAGCAGTGAGACTATGGACTCTTTACTGTAAGAGCAGTGAGACTATGAACTCTCTCCCTGAGAAGGTGGTGATGGTGAGTTCACTATAAGAGTTCAGGAGGGTCCTGGATGTATTTCTGGAGTGTAATAATATTTCAGGCTACAGCTACTAGAGATAAGTCGTTGATCCAGGGAGTTATTCTGATTAAACCTATTAACATAGATAATGGCGGGTACACTTCCAAAGTAATGTAGTATATGAGAAAGCGAAAAGAAAGTGACTCCTAAAATATTATTTATTAGTATTAATTAAAATTGTTACCCATCTAATATACAAAACTCTCTATAAATACAGGAGGAAGGGTGATACTGGCGGCTACTGTGTAAGCACGGGTGCAGGGTAGTGTGAGAGCTAGCCTAATGCTCACCCTGTCTTATCTCAGCCCGAGGGCAACCCCTGGTGGTGGGGACCCCCCGTCCTCGTGCCTAGCCTACTTGCCCTGTATTAGACCCTAATTCCTCCGATAGTAATATACCCTCTTAGTATTACCAACAAATCCCTAGACCCCGACGCGTTTCCCCCAACTCGGGTTCATCAGGGGGTATCACACTTCGTAATTGTTGGAAATAGTATACATCCTGGATCCTGTTCCAAAGATATGGAACCTTGGAGCCGACGGTGGTGGTCAGATAAATGGCACCTATATAAAACACATATATGAAACAGTCATTAGTCATACCTTAGTCTATCGGAGTGGGTGATGAGATGTTAGAGTTCTTCCATCACTTACCCACAACAGCGTCCCTCTGCGTTTCGATATCCAGGATGGAGGTGACCGGTATGCGCCTACCATCCCACAGCGTGGGGCGCTTTATAAAGGGCAGACTCCTCACCTCTTACCAGCCTCACCGACCAATGAGAGTGCGGCGTGCTACATTAATGTCACGTGTCCTACGCACGCCCGCTCCTCAGTTCTGCTTTCTGTTTCCTGTCTGTTGACAATGTGCGTCCGTCAGGCGCACAGATCGCGATGTCATAGGGTGTATCATACTGACGTCAGATCCTCCATATGGAACGCATCTTGTCACAACCGTGCTTAGATTGTCCGAGTGTTGACACGCCGTATGAAAACAGAACTCAAAAAATGCAGATACACATCATCAGTCAAGGTTACAGGGAGGTTCATTAAAAGATAAGTCATAATTAGAGGAATGTAGCGACCGAATGACCGTAACTCCACCCCCTAAAGATAAAATTAGTTAGTTAACTACCGTAGCTGATCATGTCCCCCAGAGTTAGAGTGTACATATATGGATGGGGCTCTGGAATATGCCCCTCTAGGTAGTAGTTTCTTTACGATTTATTCCTCTATTAGTGCCCAGGAATTGAGATGCTTTAAGATTTATTAATCTGGCTTATGATACACTTTAGGTGTTTTTGGTAACTAATTTTATCTTTAGGGGGTGGAGTTACGGTCATTCGGTCGCTACATTCCTCTAATTATGACTTATCTTTTAATGAACCTCCCTGTAACCGTGACTGATGATGTGTATCTGCATTTTTTGAGTTCTGTTTTCATACGGCGTGTCAACACTCCGGACAATCTAAGGCACGGTTGTGACAAGATGCGTTCCATATGGAGGATCTGACGTCAGTATGATACGCCCTATGACATAGTGCGTTCCACATGGAGGATCTGACGTCAACATGACGCGCCCCATGACATCGCATCCGTGCGCCTGACGGACGCACATTGTCAACAGACAGGAAACAGAAAGCAGAACTGAGGAGCGGGCGTGCGTAGGACACGTGACATTAATGTAGCACGCCGCACTCTCATTGGTCGGTGAGGCTGGTAAGAGGGGAGGAGTCTGCCCTTTATAAAGCGCCCCACGCTGTGGGATGGTAGGTGCATACCGGTCACCTCCATCCTGGATATCCAAACGCAGAGGGACGCTGTTGTGGGTAAGTGATGGAAGAACTCTAACATCTCATCACCCACTCCGATAGACTAAGGTATGACTAATGACTGTTTCATATATGTGTTTTATATAGGTGCCATTTATCTGACCACCACCGTCGGCTCCAAGGTTCCATATCTTTGGAACAGGATCCGGGATGTATACTATTTCCAACAATTACGAAGTGTGATACCCCCTGATGAACCCGAGTTGGGGGAAACGCTTCGGGGTCTAGGGATTTGTTGGTAATACTAAGAGGGTATATTACTATCGGAGGAATTAGGGTCTAATACAGGGCAAGTAGGCTAGGCACGAGGACGGGGGGTCCCCACCACCAGGGGTTGCCCTCGGGCTGAGATAAGACAGGGTGAGCATTAGGGCTAGCTCCTCACACTACCCTGCACCCGTGCTTACACAGTAGCCGCCCAGTATCACCCTTCCTCCTGTATTTATAGAGAGTTTTTGTATATTAGATGGGTAACAATTTTAATTAATACTAATAAATAATATTTTAGGAGTCACTTTCTTTTTCGCTTTCTCACGAGTTATTCTGATTGCCTGATTGGAGTCGGGAAGGAATTTTTTCCCCTTAAGTGGAGAAAATTGGCTTCTGCCTCACAGGGGTTTTTTTCCTTCCTCTGGATCAACTTGTAGGAAACAGGTCGAACTGGATGGACAAATGTCTTTTTTCGGCCTAATATACTATGTTACTATGTTACTAGCGTGTGCCGCACCTCACCTGAAGGAAAGGCTGATAGATGTAGGTTTCAACCCTAATTTAGACACAGGCATGCGGTCATGCCGCACGACAGAGGTGTAAGTAGAGATGAGCGCAAAGACCCACATTCGACCCTGTGACGTCAGACGAACAACCTCCATAACATTCGTCACGCATTCGCGATATAGCAATATTCGTTATTTCGCATGCAATATCATGACTAGCGACTAATTCGAGTAATATTTGCGTGCGCATAAATTGTTCGTTATTAATAATGTTTAAACAGCTTTACACGTATAGAAAGCTTGAAATGGCGGGAGTCATCTGAGTGAATGCGGATCCATAAACACTACGGACGTGTGAATAAGGCCTAAATCTCTACTGTGACCGGAATAGTGGGAACTGTGAAAGAAGCAACTGAGGTCGGGGACATTATGTCTGAATATAATTTTTTCCCAGATACAGTTTCCTATCACTCACCATCCATCTCAAGAGCGAATATACGTAATTGCGAATATGGGGTCAAGTATTTGACATATTCGCAAACCTCAAAATCACAATATTCGAGATCAAACTCGCCTTGCGAATACTTGCGCCCAACACCAGTGGCGAGTGGGCCGTGGAAACGCAACACAGTACTTCGCAAGGCCTTGGTCCGTTACTGCTGCCAGTAATTGCTGATAGACACGAACCGGGCCCCCCGAATGGAAAGTCGGAAAGAAAATGATTATATTGAGGCCAAGAAATGGTAACAAAACCAGTGCCAGGGAAAGCATCAGAAGAAAAATAAAAAATAAAAATGGTTGAAACTACCGTGACCTGAGCGACGTGTTCGGTTTGACGCTGTGATACCGCAACCTGATGAAAACGTGACTCACCCAACACTCTGAACCTATAGCAACGTATGAAGAAACGTCAAGTAGCGAGTTTGTAAGCTGATAAAGTTTCACATATACTTTATTTTCCATTTAATTTTAGATTTTATTTTATTTTTTTAAACGCCCCCTTTTTTTTTTCCGCTACCTTAGCAACAGATGTAATTGACCACACCAACTAAGAATGGCGAGCTGTGACACGACCTGAAGAAGCAAATGACATGCCACGATGCTCCTGGCTGTGGTAATGCGGACTGACTGAGGCGTGAGGCATCAGAACCAACAAAATGGTTGACACCGCCGAGGCCTGAGTGACGGGTCAGGTCTGATGTTGTGACACCGCAAACTGATGAGAAATGACTTACCCAACATTCAGAACCTATAACAACCTAAAAAATAAAACGTCAAGTAGCAAAGCCCGCAACCTAATGGGAAATCCACCCGTGATGTGATTATTATTATTTTTTTCCCTACTACCATAGCAACAGATGTAACTGACCACACCAACTGAGAATGGCGAGCTGTGAGGTGACCTGAAAAGCAAAATTACATGCAATGAATGAAGCTGGCTGTGGTAGTGCCGACACTGACACGAGGCATCGGAACCAACAAAATGGTTGAAACCGCCGAGGCCTGAGTGACGGGTCAGGTCTGATGTTGTGAGACCGCAAACTGATGAAAATGTGACTTACCCAACATTCAGAACCTATAACAACCTAAAATAAACGTCAAGTAGCAAAGCCCATAACCTAATGGGAAACCCACCCATGATGTGACTTTTTTTTTTCTACTACCCAAGAACGAGAGTAATTGACCAGATCAACTGAGAATGGCGGCTGTGACGTGACCTGAAAAGCAACGAATGACATGTAAAGACAATCCTGACTGTGGTAGTATGCAGACACTGACGTGAGGCATGCAGTAATATAAACCCCTGCACCACACCACGCCGCTATAGGTGAGTACATGCAAACGCCGCCACCATCAGCACGTGCGCCCAGTAGAGATGTGGCGTATGGCTCGTAAACCAAACAAAACTCTGTTCTCAGCAAAAGCCACGCTTCTATCTATTTTTAGCACAAATAAAGCAACAAACAGAGGCAAAAATAACAAAATAAAGGTCCTCTCGGGTCTCTGCAATCACCTTGTGCAGCTCCCCAGTGTCCAGCTCACACTCTGAACTGAAGATGGGTCCCCAGCACAGGGGCTTATTAAGTGCACAAACTCAGGTTCACAACCCTAAAGTGAACACACACATTTATATTTCCAAAACAAATGAAACAAGACAAGGGAAGATACCTCAGCACAGAGGAGCTCACCGCTCTACTCAATGTACATATACGCAAAATAGCATCTATACTAAAGAAGCAATAACACTGATAACAGCAGCTCTGCTCCACCCGGATTAATCAGCTGCCGGCACCTCACCCTCTATAATGCAAGTAAGGGATAACGCTGGATGTCAGTGTGAACAAGGCTTTAGTCTGTCTGCAGAAATAATAGCGGATGGCGAGAGAGGTTTGCTGGTGAGCAGTGAAGTGAAAAGCAGACAAGAAATACATACAGATATACACGGACAGACTAAGCAAGGTGACTCTGTGCAAGACATGGAAGCCTGCGAGAAGCGAGACGGAGTCACGCTGACCCTGCTGCCTAAATGTGCCGCCACGTGGATGCCAGCGTGGGCTGCCAGGCGCGAGAAAACGAGACGGAGTCACGCTGACCCCTGCTACCTAACCGCACTGCCACATGGGCGCCAAACGCTGGGGTGCCAGGCAGGATCGCTCCGGTGCAGTGCTGCTCCTACTCACCAAAGAAGCCGACACACCGCCGACCGCGGACTAATCGTGCTGCCACGTGGGCGCCAAATGTGGGCTACCAGGCAGATCGCTCCGGTGCAATGCTGCTCCTCCTCACCAAAGGAGCCAATACATCGCCAGACGGACTGTAACAGGACGATGCTGCACGAGCTTGCCGCAAACCCTCACCCGAACCGTAAAACGACCTCAACTGGGATCCTGGATGCTGACTGGGTATTGAAGCTGCAGATTCAGCCCATGTGCTGCAACAGTCGACACACCCAAGGGAGGCGCCTGCCTGGTATAAATGTGCTACTTACGCCTCCCACAAATATAGACCAATAAACTGGCCTTCTAACTTAATACTGTATTACAAAAACAATTGATGTCATTTTAGTTGCATTTTGTTCTTTAAAAGTCCTTGTAAGATTTCATTCTGAACACAATTACAAATTGTGGCGTAAAACCAACCTGGACACTGGGTGCTGAGAAGTCTTGTTGCCCACCTGCTGCCCCAGGATTATGGCCCCTCTCATCAGCCCATGCTAAGCTTAAACCCCATGGCGATGTGACTGTGTTTGTGGCATCTGAGCGCTGTTCGGATATATTGAGCGCTCGGATCCAAGCCATCTGGGGATAGGCTGAATGTGGGGTCCTGTTCAGCATAATAGGAGTTATGTATATTTGTGTATTTTGTGTCTTTTCACTAACATGCGCACAATGGAGTTTTGCCTCTGTCCTGGGAGATAATTGGATTACTTCCCAGTTGTCTCCAGTACATAGGACTCTGTGACCTACTGCCAGCATGGCTTTCCGGCCCAAACCAGTTCCACAAAGACACTTTTTACTCATTTCTGAACCCCTGGTCTAACTCGTACCGTTTTTGGATATGTTGTTCCCTGAATGGATTGATGATTAATATGTAATTTTATTGAAATCCCATGCATAGTTTTGAAGTTATGAACGTTGTATAAAACTGTATATTTTCCTGCCAGTGATAATAAGTTCGTCCATTGTGCCATTTAGTAATTATATCACTGGCAGAGGGGAGGGAATGTGTACTCTAGCGGGAGGGTCATTCCTTTGTTATTTTATGATTGGTTAATGTAGAAGTCCAGGGGGTATTCCTCTGGACTGAACATGTGAATAAAAAGAGGCTGTATGGGCCAGTACAGTGGTCTGCTTAACCCTCAAGCGAAGCGTCGTCTCGTTCTTGGGGGAATTGGAGTGTATGCGGTTACAGTGCGACTGCCAGGAGTGTAAACTGTTCCTAGGGTTTTCCTGTTCGGCTGTATACTGTTTCCGGTTCGGGAGTCTGGAGCATTCATGTGCTTGCAGTTCGGGAAATTGGTGCTTGCAGTAACTGCCGGTGTGTCTGGAAAGGGAATATCGCCTAAACGGAGTGTGTGTGCGTAACGGTCCATTACAATTGGTGGCAAGCGACGGGATCATTCCTACGGCCCAGAAGGACAGCTACAAGGCTACACCAGTTCCTGGATTACAACTTGAGGGCAGCGCTAGTACCCGTACAGCGCCCTATAAAAAAAAAAGGACTAAATTCAGCAGGGCAAGCATGGCGTCCAGCTACACTCAGGAGCAGTTGGACAGAGAGGTTAATGCGGTGCTGGCTGTATTTGGACCCAACCCCTCAGAGAGAGTCGTGCAGCTCGTGAAGAGGAAAATGGGAGAGTACCTGCAGTTTAAAGCAGGGTGGGCCAGGGGAGAGACCCCAGTGGCCGAGCGAGTCCCAGGGAGCTGAAGTTGCCGTCCTTCCTCCCCAGCAGCAGTGTGTGCCCTTAGGAGAGGAGACAGTCTGTTCCTCTTCCCAGCAGCCAAGTGCGGTACAGGGAGCTGAAGGTGCCGTCCTTCCTCCCCAGCGGCAGTGTGTGCCCTTAGGAGAGGAGACAGTCGGTCCCTCTTCCCAGCAGCCAAGTGGGGTACAGGGAGCTGAAGGTGCCGTCCTTCCTCCCCAGCGGCAGTGTGTGCCCTTAGGAGAGGAGACAGTCGGTCCCTCTTCCCAGCAGCCAAGTGGGGTACAGGGAGCTGAAGGTGCCGTCCTTCCTCCCCAGCGGCAGTGTGTGCCCTTAGGAGAGGAGACAGTCGGTCCCTCTTCCCAGCAGCCAAGTGGGGTACAGGGAGCTGAAGGTGCCGTCCCTTCCTCCCCAGCGGCAGTGTGTGCCCTTAGGAGAGGAGACAGTCGGTCCCTCTTCCCAGCAGCCAAGTGGGGTACAGGGAGCTGAAGGTGCCGTCCTTCCTCCCCAGCGGCAGTGGGTGCCCTTAGGAGAGGAGACAGTCGGTCCCTCTTCCCAGCAGCCAAGTGGGGTACAGGGAGCTGAAGGTGCCGTCCTTCCTCCCCAGCGGCAGTGCGTCCTGCAGGGAGCAGAGACAGTTGGTCTCACTCCCCAACAGCGGGACAATGTATCGAAAGGGGAGACAGTCGGTCCCCCTTTCCAACAGCAGAGAGTATGTCAGGGAGAGGCACTTCTTACCACCTCTCCCCAGCAGCAGCTTATTTACCAAAGGGGAGACCTTATTCTCCTAGATGGGGCAGAGGGACCGCGGTCTCTGCACCTGGGCTACAGGGGGTAGGGACAGTCGGTCCTGTCCCCCAGCAGCACGGAGGTTTATCCAAAGGGGAGACAGTCGGTCTCCCCCTCCAGCAGCAGGACCAAGTCCAGGGAGAGGAGTCTACTATCCCCTCTTCCCAGCTAGGCTCCAACCAGGCTACTCCAGCTGAAGCGCGGGCACCAGGGCAGAGTACCACTGGCCTCTGCCCACTCAGCAACCCACAGATCCAGGAGACCAGTACCCAACACAGCTATGGTGGAGCCATTGGACAGAAACAGACGACAAAGTTTCCCAGGTTCAGTAACCAAGTGTTGTGGGGGGGCTGCACTGCTGATTGTGTTTTGTGGGTGGGTTGCTGGACTAACCAAGGCACTAACCGACAGAAGATTAGGTACCTTGTTAGTCCTTTTGGAAAAGGGAGAAATGTGGCGAAACCAACCTGGACACTGGGTGCTGGAGAAGTCTGGTTGCCCACCTGCTGCCCCAGGATTATGGCCCCTCTCATCAGCCCATGCTAAGCTTAAACCCCATGGCTATGTGACTGTGTTTGTGGTATCTGAGCGCTGTTCGGATATATTGAGCGCTCGGATCCAAGCCATCTGGGGATAGGCTGAATGTGGGGGTCCTGTTCAGCATAATAGGAGTTATGTATATTTGTGTATTTTTGTGTCTTTTCACTAACATGCGCACAATGGAGTTTTGCCTCTGTCCTGGGAGATAATTGGATTACTTCCCAGTTGTCTCCAGTACAGAGGACTCTGTGACCTACTGCCAGCATGGCTTTCTGGCCCAAACCAGTTCCACAAAGACACTTTTTACTCATTTCTGAACCCCTGGTCTAACTCGTACGGTTTTTGGATATGTTGTTCCCCTGAATGGATTGATGATTAATATGTAATTTTTATTGAAATCCCATGCATAGTTTTGAAGTTATGAACGTTGTATAAAACTGTATATTTTCCTGCCAGTGATAATAAGTTCGTCCATTGTGCATTTAGTAATTATATCACTGGCAGAGGGGAGGGAATGTGTACTCTGTGCGGGACGGTCATTCCTTTGTTATTTTATGATTGGTTAATGTAGAAGTCCAGGGGTATTCCTCTGGACTGAACATGTGAATAAAAAGAGGCTGTATGGGCCAGTACATGTGGTCTGCTTAACCCTCAAGCGAAGTGTCGTCTCGTTCTTGGGGGAATTGGAGTGTATGCGGTTACAGTGCGACTGCCAGGAGTGTAAACTGTTCCTAGGGTTTTTCCTGTTCGGCTGTATACTGTTTCCGGTTCGGGAGTCTGGAGCATTCATGTGCTTGCAGTTCGGGAAATTGGTGCTTGCAGTAACGGCCGGTGTGTCTGGAAAGGGAATATCGCCTAAACGGAGTTGTGTGCGTAACGGTCCATTACAATTGGTGGCAAGCGACGGGATCATTCCTACGGCCCAGAAGGACAGCTACAAGGCTACACCAGTTCCTGGATTACAACTTGAGGGCAGCGCTAGTACCCGTACAGCGCCCTATAAAAAAAAAAGGACTAAATTCAGCAGGGCAAGCATGGCGTCCAGCTACACTCAGGAGCTGTTGGACAGAGAGGTTAATGCGGTGCTGGCTGTATTTGGACCCAACCCCTCAGAGAGAGTCGTGCAGCTCGTGAAGAGGAAAATGGGAGAGTACCTGCAGTTTAAAGCAGGGTGGGCCAGGGGAGAGACCCCAGTGGCCAAGCGAGTCCCAGGGAGCTGAAGTTGCCGTCCTTCCTCCCCAGCAGCAGTGTGTACCCTTAGGAGAGGAGACAGTCTGTCCTCTTCCCAGCAGCCAAGTGGGGTACAGGGAGCTGAAGGTGCCGTCCTTCCTCTCCAGCGGCAGTGTGTGCCCTTAGGAGAGGAGACAGTCTGTCCCTCTTCCCAGCAGCCAAGTGGGGTACAGGGAGCTGAAGGTGCCGTCCTTCCTCCTCAGCGGCAGTGGGTACCCTTAGGAGAGGAGACAGTCGGTCCCTCTTCCCAGGAGCCAAGTGGGGTACAGGGAGCTGAAGGTGCCGTCCTTCCTCCCCAGCGGCAGTGTGTGCCCTTAGGAGAGGAGACAGTCGGTCCCTCTTCCCAGGAGCCAAGTGGGGTACAGGGAGCTGAAGGTGCCGTCCCTTCCTCCCCAGCGGCAGTGGGTACCCTTAGGAGAGGAGACAGTCGGTCCCTCTTCCCAGCAGCCAAGTGGGGTACAGGGAGCTGAAGGTGCCGTCCTTCCTCCCCAGCGGCAGTGGGTACCCTTAGGAGAGGAGACAGTCGGTCCCTCTTCCCAGCAGCCAAGTGGGGTACAGGGAGCTGAAGGTGCCGTCCTTCCTCCCCAGCGGCAGTGCGCCCTGCAGGGAGCAGAGACAGTTGGTCTCACTCCCCAACAGCGGGACAATGTATCGAAAGGGGAGACAGTTGGTCCCCCTTTCCAACAGCAGAGAGTATGTCAGGGAGAGGCACTTCTTGCCACCTCTCCCCAGCAGCAGCTTATTTACCAAAGGGATGACCTTATTCTCCTAGATGGGGCAGAGGGGACCGCGGTCTCTGCACCTGGGCTACAGGGGGTAGGGACAGTCGGTCCTGTCCCCCAGCAGCACGGAGGTTTATCCAAAGGGGAGACAGTCGGTCTCCCTCCAGCAGCAGGACCAAGTCCAGGGAGAGGAGTCTACTATCCCCTCTTCCCAGCTAGGCTCCAACCAGGCTACTCCAGCTGAAGCGCGGGCACCAGGGCAGAGTACCACTGGCCTCTGCCCACTCAGCAACCCACAGATCCAGGAGACCAGTACCCAACACAGCCATGGTGGAGCCATTGGACAGAAACAGGCGACAAAGTTTCCCAGGTTCAGTAACCAAGTGTTGTGGGGGGCTGCACTGCTGATTGTGTTTTGTGGGTGGGTTGCTGGACTAACCAAGGCACTAACCGACAGAAGATTAGGTACCTTGTTAGTCCTTTTGGAAAAGGGGAGAAATGTGGCGAAACCAACCTGGACACTGGGTGCTGGAGAAGTCTTGTTGCCCACCTGCTGCCCCAGGATTATGGCCCCTCTGATCAGCCCATGCTAAGCTTAAACCCCATGGCAATGTGACTGTGTTTGTGGCATCTGAGCGCTGTTCGGATATATTGAGCGCTTGGATCCAAGCCATCTGGGGATAGGCTGAATGTGGGGGTCCTGTTCAGCATAATAGGAGTTATGTATATTTGTGTATTTTTGTGTCTTTTCACTAACATGCGCACAATGGAGTTTTGCCTCTGTCCTGGGAGATAATTGGATTACTTCCCAGTTGTCTCCAGTACAGAGGATTCTGTGACCTACTGCCAGCATGGCTTTCCGTCCCAAACCAGTTCCACAAGACACTTTTACTCATTTCTGAACCCCTGGTCTAACTCGTACCATTTTTGGATATGTTGTTCCCCTGAATGGATTGATGATTAATATGTAATTTTTATTGAAATCCCATGCAGAGTTTTGAATTTATGAACGTTGTATAAAACTGTATATTTTCCTGCCAGTGATAATAAGTTCGTCCATTGTGTTTAGTAATGATATCACCGGCAGAGGGAGGGAATGTGTACTCTGTGCGGGACGGTCATTCCTTTGTTATTTTATGATTGGTTAATGTAGAAGTCCAGGGGGTATTCCTCTGGACTGGACATGTGAATAAAAAGAGGCTGTATGGGCCAGTACATGTGGTCTGCTTAACCCTCAAGCCGAAGTGTCGCCTCGTTCTTGGGGAATTGGAGTGTATGCGGTTACAGTGCGACTGCCAGGAGTGTAAACTGTTCCTAGGGTTTTTCCTGTTCGGCTGTATACTGTTTCCGGTTCGGGAGTCTGGAGCATTCATGTGCTTGCAGTTCGGGAAATTGGTGCTTGCAGTAACGGCCGGTGTGTCTGGAAGGGAATATCGCCTAAACGGAGTTGTGTGCGTAACGGTTTGTTACACAAATGTGCACTAAATTCCTAAAACCCTTTACTGCATTGGGGTTGAATAATTTTGAACACAACTGTACACTTGTTGCATTTTTTTATCAAAGACAAGTAGAACAATAAATTTAGAGAGAAATTTATATAGAAATGTATTTTTTTTTTTTTTAATTCACAACAGAAAGCAAAAATTTAATTTTTGGGCAAAATGGCGTAAATTTTTATTAATAGCAAAAAGTCAAAATGCCAGCAACAATGAAATACCACCAAATGAAAGCTCTATTAGTGAGAAGAAAAGGAGGTAAAATTAATTTGGATAGTAAGTTGTATGACCGAGCAATAAACCGTGAAAATAGTGTAGTGCAGAATTTAAAAAGTGGTCTGGTCATTAAAGGGGTTTAAGTTAGGGGGCTGATGTGGTTAAATGATAATCGCCTGCTGCATTGGTGGGTGACATGATGCCTGTTTTTCTGTTATAGGACCTCTCTTCTCTGTCTGGGTGCTAGGGCCTAAATTGCTGAAAGTGGCCTGTTGAATTGGTGGGTGACATGATGCCTGTTTTGCTGTTATGGGACCTCTCTGTCTGGGTGTCAGGGCCTACATAAATGATAATGGCCTGTTCCTTTGCAGGTTGACCTGAGGCCTGTGTTGCTGTTATGGGACCTCTTTCTGGGTGCCAGGGCCTACATTAATGATAATCGCCTGCTGCATTGGTGGGTAAAATGAGGCCTGTTTTGCTGTTATGGGACCTCCGTCCTCTGTCTCTGTGTCAGGGGCCTACATTAATGATAATCGCCTGCTGCATTGGTGGGTGACATGATGCCTGTTTAGCTGTTATGGGACCTCTCTCTCTGTCTGGGTGCTAGGGCCTAAATTGCTGAAAGTGGCCTGTTGCATTGGTGGGTGACATGATACCTGTTTTGCTATTATGGGACCTCTCTCCTCTTTCTGGGTGCCAGGGGCCTACATTAATGATAATTGCCTGCTGCATTGGTGGGTGGCATGATGCCTGTTTTGCTGTTATGGGACCTCTCACCTCTTTCTGGGTGCCAGGGGCCTACATTAATGATAATCGCCTGCTACATTGGTGGGTGACATGATGCCTGTTTTGCTGTTACGGGACCGCTCTCCTATTTGCGGTAGCAATGGGCCTGAATGAGTGATTGTTGCCTGTGGTACTGCTGGGTGAAATCAATACTGTTTTGGTGTGATTTGAACTCTCCTATTGGTGGGTGCCAGGGCCTAAGTCTGTGCATGAGGCCTGTGACACTGCAGGCAGGCATAAATCCTTTTGGCTGTGATGACAACTTTTCCAACTCCCATGTATGGTTGCCATGGGCCTGAAGCTGTGAATGAGGCCTGTGGTGCTGCAGGCAGACATTAATCCTTTATGGCTGTGAGGAGAACTTCAACTACCATAGCATTTCCACCTGATGCCACCCCAACCTCCTATTCCAACTCCTCCTCCAAGTTGCCAATTAATATTGGTTAATTTTTATTTATTTTATATTACGTAATTTCCTATCCACCAGGGATTTACCTACATTTTGCCGCCTTTGCAGCCCTCTAGCCCTTTCCAGGGCTTTTTACAACCATTTTAGCGCCCAAAGTTCGGGTCTCCATTGACTTCAATGGGGTTCGGTTTTGGGGTCAATTTCGGTTCAAGTTTGGATCCCGAACATTTTCGTGAAGTTCGGCCGAACTTTTCAAACCCGAACATCCAGGTGTCCTCTCAACTCTATTGCTCTGTGCACTACATTTGTGATTGTGAAAAATATAATCAGTAAATCCATCTGTTTCACTGTGGGTGAAAAAAATCAAATAAGATCAGTAAATTCCACTGGGACATTGTGAGTGGAAAAACACGTAATTTTGGTACAAAGTAAATTTGTGGCCTGCTTTGTACTACTGCTAGCATAGTGAAAGAATTTCACTTGCATCCGTCAGTTTCATTGGTGGGTGAAGAAATCATATATTTTGTTTAAAACAATTCCATCCTCTGCCTGCACAGGTAATCTGATACCCAAAAATATACAGTAAATCCATCTTTCACTGGGGTTGACAAAATCCTCTTTTTTTCCTATAAAGTACCTTTATGCCTTGTACTGCAAATCAAATAAAACCTGTAAATTCCACTGGGACATTGTGGTTGAAAAAAAAACATAATTTTGGCCCATAAATTACCCATGCGGCCTTCGTTGTTGTTCCTACTGCACTGCATACCTGACTTGCCAAAATGTATTCAGTAAATTAGGTGGCGTACTACCGATTGTTGGGGGATCTGTGCCCTCATGTCTTTCAAAGTAACTTGTAACCTTAACCAATCTTTTATCTTCAATACGCTGCCAGGGCCTATTGGGCAGGCCACACAGTGTAATACATTCGTTTCTCATATTGTGGTGTGAGCTAGAAATATATTTTCTCTTTATCACACTGCCAGGGCATATTAGGCAGGGTACAAAGTGTAATAAATGTATCTGTCACATAGAGGCGTGACCAAAACAAATCTTTTCTGTTTATGACATGGGCATGGCATACCTGACAGGAACAAGTTTTATTAGATCTGTCTGTTACTTCGTCGGGTTACTGAAAAGAATGAAGAGAGTGTCAAATAAGGGACATGGCCTGGTCGTGGTGCTGCTGGTGTGGGGCGGCTGTTGCAGGGAGAGGACGTGGTGGATCTTTGCCAGCTACACGCCCAAATGAAACACCTTCCTCAGATTCGCGTAGACGACAGAGCCTTCCACGTTATTTAGTAAGCCCGAATGTCGCTCTATGAGATTGGATGGCTGATATTGCCTCCAGCACCTTCACATTGTCTCCCACCCGGTCCACTGCTGAAAGGTCAGAGTTGGCAGCTGCAGCCCATGGGCATCTATCTAGCACCTCACCCCTTGCAAATCAGCCAAGCAGTCTGAGCCCCAAGTCATGCAGCAGACTCTCATTCTTTTTATGACTCTCCTGGCAGGGTTTCCGGGCCCATCCACCTAGCCCTGCTCCAGAAGTGGAAGAGATTGAGTGCACTGATGCCCAACCGCTTATGTTTGAGGATGAGGACATGGGAAGACCACCGCAGCACGTCTCTGATGACGAAACACAGGTGCCAACTGCTGCGGCTTTCTGCAGTGTGCAAATTGACAAGGAGGGCAGGGTGCAGAAGACTTGGTGGATGAAGGTCATGCTAGTGATCTGTGCAGTTTGGAGGAAGAGGCGGTGGTCGCACAGAAACACCAGCACAGCAAAAGAGGGAGCAGGGTGCAGAAGCAGAGCGGCTTTCCCTAGACAGTACGCCTGCTACTGCCCACTGCACCCAGGGACCTAGCACACCAAAGACAGCTCCAAGGAGTTCCCAGCGTAGCAGTTCTTCACCCAATGTGCAGACGACAAGACAAGAGTGGTTTGCACGCTGTGTAATCAGAGCCTAAAGCGAGACATAAACGTTCTAAACCTGAGCACAACCTGCATGACCAGGCAGCTAAATGCAAAGCATGAACTGCAGTGGAGTAAACCCCTCCAAAACCAAGAAAAGTCTCTGGCTCCTCCTGCTTCCTCTTCTGCTGCAATTTCTGCCTTTCCTCCACCTCTGGAGTGACAATGGCAACTGCCACTCTTCAAACTGAGGAAGTGACACCAACGCCACCACGTCCGTCACCTTCAACAAGCAGCACCACAATGTCCCATGGAAGCGTTGATCTGTCCATCTCCCAAACACTGGATCGAAAGAAGAAGTACGCCCCTACCCACCCACGATCCCTGGCTCTGAATGCCAGCAGTTCAAAATTGCTGGCCTTTGAAATGCTGTCATTCCGTCTGGAGACGCTCCAATCCGCCACTACTTTTCCAGGTGAGCCATCCCTTACCTGCACAAGCAAGTGACGGACAAAATAAGGTGTGCACTGCGCAATGCCATCTGTGGCAAGGTCCACACAACTACCGATACATGGACCAGTAATCACTGACAGGGCCGATATATCTCCCTAACTGCACAAAGGGTAAATGCAGTGGAGCCTGGGCCTGAGGCGAATATCTGTTTGCACATGTCCTTCCACCCCGAGGATTGCAGGGCATTTTATTTGCCTCCTGTTGCCTCCTACTCCTCTTCCTTCTCTAACACCTCCTCATTCTCTCAGCGTAACACCTTCACCATCAACTTCAGCACAGCCAAGGGAAAACGGCAGCAGGCAGTTTTAAACTGATCTGTTTGGGGACAAACCCCACACCGCGCAGGAGCTTTGGACGGGCCTGGAACAACAGACCGATGAGTGGTTGGTGTCACTGAGCCTGAAGTCCGGCCTGGTGGTGTGCGATAACGGGCGAAATCTCGTAGCACTCTGGGCCTAGTCGGTTTGATGCACATCCCTTGCCTGGCACATGTGCTGAATTTGGTGGTGCAGAAGTTCATTCACAACTATCCCGACATGTCAGAGCTGCTGCAGAAAGTGTGGACCATCTGTGCTCGCTTTGGCGTTCTCACCCTGCTGCTGCTCGCCTGTCTGCGCTACAGCATAACTCGGCCTTCCCGCTCACCGCCTCATATGCGACGTGCCTACCAGGTGGAACTCCCCTTGCACATCCTGGAGAGGCGATAGTGGAGTTTCAGCTGCAGCACGCACGGGTCAGTCGCTCTGCGGAACAGCAACACTTCATCGCCATGGAGTGGACCTCCATGCAAGATCTGTGTGCCTTGTTGCGCTGTTTTGACTACTCCACTAACATGGCAAGTGCAGATGATGCCATTCTCAGCGTTACTATCCCACTTCTATGTCTCCTTGAAAACGCTTCGGGCGATGATGGAGGAAGATATGTCGGAGGAGGAAGATGGATAATGTAACGGTTATCAGGCCAGTCATTCACAGGTGGCTCGGAGGGTGGTTTCCTGCACCAACATAGGCCAGGTACACAATTGTCCAGCCAGGGCACAGTTCTGGAGAATGAGGAGGAGGAGGAATTCTGTTCACAGCAGGGTGGCACCCAAAGCAGCTCATGGCCATCACTTGTGCGTGGCTGGGGGATACAGAGGACCCAGATGATACACCTCCCACAGAGGACAGCTTGTTCTTGCCTCTGGGGAGCCTGGCACACATGAGAGACTACATGCTGCAGTGCCTGCGCAACAACAGCCGAGTTGCCCACATTCTAACTTGTGCAGATTACTGGGTCGCCACCCTGCTGGATCCCGTTACAAGGACAACGTGCCGTCCTTAATTCCCTCAGTGGAGCGTGATTGGAAGATGCACGAGTACTAGCGCACGCTGGTAGACGCGCTGCTGATGGCATTCCCAACTGACACTGGGGCTCTGTGGAAGCACAAGGCAAAGGCAGAGGAGGAGGAAGAGGCCGCCAATGGAGCCAGGGCAAGGCTAGCACCTCAGAAGGCAGGGTTAGCATGGCCGAAATGTGGAAAAGCTTTGTCAGCACGCCACAACAACCAGCATTACCAGCTGATACGCAACGTCTTAGCAGGAGGCAGCATTTCAGCAACATGGTGGAGCAGTATGTGTGCACACGCATACACGTACTGACTGATGGGTCTGCCCCATTCAACTTCTGGGTCACCAAATTAGGCACATGGCCAGAGCTTGCCCTTTATGCCTTGGAGGTGCTGGCCTGCCCTGCAGCCAGTGTATTGTCTGAACGCGTGTTTAGCGCGGCAGGGAGCGCTATCACAGACAAGCGCAGCTGTCTGTCCACAGCCAATGTGGACAAGATCACGTTCAGTAAAATAAACCAGGCATGGATCCAACAGGACTTGTCTGTACCTTGTGCAGAATAGACAAGTATTTCGACTTCACACAGCCATTGTTATACTCCAGTGCACTTTCTCTTTGTGTTATTTTATATATATTCCACAATGTTTTGTGGTGTACCCAGAGTTAACCGTTCCTGGGAATTCCTTGCTGGCCAAAGTTGATATGTTCGAAGGGGACATCCCTCAACGAAGGGGCTTCACGCTACAGCCAGATAGGAGATCAGCCTGGACCTATGCTGTAGAGGTTCATGAAATGTAGACCCCAACAGCGGAGTGGAACGGTCGAGTGATCATGGCCCGGATGGGGGTGGACTGCAAGACCCTGACTCCAGGACAACAGAAGTTGCTGGAAGACACCCTTTGGGAATTTTAAGGAGGTGTTCTCAAAACATAAGGACTTTGGGTGTGCTTCTGCCATCGAGACACGAAATCCCCACCGGTGATGCTGCACCGATCAGGGAACATTACCAGCAAATCCCGCCTAAAATTTACCAGAATTTGAAGGACATGGTGGCAAGCATGTTAGAAAACCGGGTGATCCAAGAGAGTCAAAGTCCTTGTCTGCTCCAGTAGTCTTGGTGCAGAAGAAAGATGTGAGTCTCTGGTTCTGCATGGATTATCGGAAGCTGAATGCCCGGACCGTCTGGGATGCCTACCCCCTTCTGCGGATTAAGGAGTCGTTGTCCGCCCTGAGTCATGCGAAGTGCTTATCGACTCTTGACCTGGCCAGTGGGTATTGGCAGGTATTGGTGGCCAAGAAGGACTCTACGAGTTAAACTGGATGCTGTTCGGCCTTTCCAATGCCCAGGGCTCAAGATCAAGCCCAAGAAGTGCCAACTGTTTCAACAGCAGATAGAGTATTTGGGACATTTGGTCACCCAGAAGGGAGGAAGGCTGGCCCCCAGCAAGGTGGAACTCATTCAGAAGTGGCCCCAGCGGATTACACTGCGAGAGGTGTGGGTGTTTAAGGGACTGGGCTGCTACTACAGGAGGTTTTTTACCCACATCTGCTCATTTGGTGGGCCCGCTTTAAGAGTTGTCAAGGGGCACTGCGGGGGGCAAGAAGAATAGTCCCATCGACTGGGGACCCCGGCAACAAGAGGCCTTTGAAGTAGTGAAGGAGGCACTGAACAGTGCTCAGATTCGACACCCCATTCCTGCCAAGCTCGGTACACTTGAGTGGAGGTGGTTGGCTCGCCTTTCTAAGTACCAATACCGCATCAAGTTCTGGTCAGGTAGGGAGAACGGCAACGCCGATGCACTCTCCCAAGTCCCTGTAGGGTTGTCAGCTCAGAGTGCCAATGAGGAGCTAGAGGACACTGAAACTCCTGACCTTGGTTGATTATCCATGTTGTAGGACGTGGCACATTCAAGTGGGGTGGCGTCCTGGATGCCAATGGTGTTGGGATAGAAGTTGGCTGATTGGAAGAGGGTCTAGAATGGCTGCCCGGACCTGTGGAAAGTGAAAGAATGGGTCCAGACCAAGATCTGGCCTCGGCCAGAAGAGAGGGCCCGTCTGACTCCAGAGGGCCAAAAGTTGTTTATGCAGTACCTACCTGAACTGATGTGGGCCTATAACAACAGGGTACACAGTACCACCGTATACTCCCCACATATACTCATTTTTGGGAGAGCCGGATGGGAGATTGAAGATCTCCCCATGCCCTAGCCGAGAAATGCGACCACATGGGTGCAAGAGCACCGCCGCCAGCTAAGAGAGATCCACAAGGTTGTGGGGGAGTGCCTGGGACAAGTGGTACACCCTAACCCAAGACAAGTGCAGAGGGATGGGTATGCCCCGGGTGATCGAGTGATGGTCAAATTCAAGCGGCCGTCTGGGAAGTTGGATGAATGGTGGGAGGCGGTCCCATACACGGTGAAGAGGAGGGAAAAGCCCGCCATCCTGGTCTATGAGGAGGAGCCAGTAGGGACTGGAGGGCCTTCATGAAACTTGCACCATAACATGTTGAGGCGTTGTAATTTTGATGAGTCAGTGTGCATGGAGGAGATGCCTCCTCCTGCTCAGTGTACAGAGGAAATCCCCTTAGAGGAGGAGGAGGAATGGTGGGTTGTCCCTGCCCCGGTACCCACAGAGGCTCCAGCCGTGGCAAGTTTGCCACCCAGGGAAAGTGTTGAGCAGTCAGCAGCTCCTCTCCCATTAGATGTGCCTGACGTCCCCAGTGCTTCTGAGCCTATCATAATGTGAAGGTCAACCGGGCCCAATGCTGGTGTGCCCCCACATCTCTATGCCCAGGATGAGCTTGTATGGGGAGGGTTGCCGAGAACGACAACCTCTAGTTGTCCATATTCATGAGAGAGGTGGGGTTACACAGAGCCTGGCGAGGAAGAGAAAAAGAGAGCAGTCATCTAAGATTGAGCAGAGACTGAGGAACTGTGTGAGCAGAGAATCTGATGGCATCCAGGTGTGAGAGCCTACCTCAGTGGTCAGAGTTGTGGCTAAGTGAAGCTGATCGTGTTTAAGACCCTGATCCTGTCCAGAAGAACGAGGATTGCTTCCAGGAACTCTGATGAGAGCTGAGGAGCAAAGCTACATACACTGGAGTACCGCATGCTTGTTGGAGAATCATTTGTTCTGTTTAGAGTCACCAGCAGATGCAGAGCAGACCCGGGTCGGTAAGATCGTGCACGCACCTCATTACAGTGCTGGCACCTAGAGACTGAGACCAGGCCTGTAGTTAGTTTAGGTCTCTGTTTGTGTTAGGCCACAAGTGTTACTACTGTTCATTGCAATGCCTCCAAAACTTAAAGTGACATTTCACATTGGAAAGCTGATAAACTTCCCACAAACTCAAGCCAGGCTGGCGTTTTCCTCAGAAAGAATACTCAGGCATATGCTACAGGACCGGTTACAGCAGGGGGAATACTATAGAGCACTGTAAGATTGTAAGCTTTTGTGCTGCAGCACAGGTTAGCCTGTACCACACACCCATTCATTGGTTCTTGTTTTTCAGGGTAATAACAGGTAAGGTGTGGCAGTTTAGTTGTGCCTGCCAGTAGGTAAATTACTGCTCTTTCCTCCTGCATCCATCGGAGGGCGCCGTGCTGTGCAGTACAAGGGTCTCAGCCTTTAGGCTGGGTGTATGTACATTTATTGTATGTTCCCAGCATTTGTGTTTGTTTATTGCCACATTTAAGTAAAATTCTGTTTTGGCAAAAGCTGGTGTTGGGGTTGCTTTCCTCGTTGGTGACTTCACTGTATCCTGGGAGCCCACCCCATTACACGGCTTACATAAACAAGGGTCTTGAGTCTACGCAGTCAGACCCCCGTCAGGCACTTATCACCTGTCTTGTCATAGCCGTTTCACCTTTTCACATTCACTATCCTTAAAGGTTTTCTTTGGGTATAAAAAAGAAAACAAAATATGGCCCAAAATATGTGTCAAACTAAAATAGAAATGCTTGAATGTTAAAGGGCCGGTGTCCACTTTTCTAGTTATCATCTATCCACAGGATCGGGGATAACTAACTGATCCGTGGGGGTCTGAACGCTGGAGCCCCCGCTGATCCCCCTTCTTGACTGAGTGACAGGTGGAGCATATGCCCGGCCCTCCATCCATTCCCTATGAGGTTGCACACATAGGCGTGCGCACAGGGTGTGCCTGGTGTGCTTGGGCACACCCTAATCAAGCCAACTCGAAGTTTAGAATGTGCGCTCAGCCGCCAATTTCCCTGCCATTCATCAGCACAGCTGATGCCTGAAATCTCCAATAACAGAGCTCCGTACATTACAGAGCTTTGTTATTAGGAAGCGGCTGCTGATTGGCCAAAACAATCTGGCTGCCGTGCCATTGGCTGATTCTCTCACACCCCTTCTCTCGGGAGCTGAACACAGCAACAGTTAAGGTACTTTTACACTTGTGGCAGGACGGATCCGACTTTTCAGTCCGCGATCTTTGCCGTGCTGAATAGCCTGCCGGATCCGTCCTGCCGCAAGTGTAAAAGTACCCTTCTTATGAAAACAGGAAGCACGCCACCCCACGCCATTGCCGGCTGCTGATGAAGTGCCAGGGACAGCATAGGAACGGAGCCATCATCATGTGCCCAGGTGATGTGACAACAGAAGCGTCCTGCAGGCTTCTCTCTACTGCTGGGAGCTCAATGTGGAGCTTTATGACTGGAAAAACTAGATGGTTAAGATGGTGAGTGAAGAGCTGGGTAAACTTGAGAAAAGATGTCCCCCAATAACTAATCGAAATCAGAGTTCAAGGCCTTGGAAGAATTAATACATTTGAAAGGGGTTATTAAACAAGCGGACAAAGGGGTAACACAGTAATATGGCCCTTAGACATGTATGAACGACAAGTTTTTAAGCTGTTAAGAGACAAAAAATGTTATCGCATATTACCTAACAATCCACTCTTGGTATTTCAGGACAAACTACGGTAAACCGAATTTTAGATGTCGCAAATGATAAAAACATAATTTCTAAATCGGTCAAAGAATGTTTATCAAAGCAATATCCAAAGGTTGCCACTTTTTATAGCATTCCTAAAGTGCACAAGAACAGCCTAGATCCACCCGGTCGCCCTATTGTGGTAGGTAATAAAAGCCTGAGTGAAAATATCAGCAGGTATGTAGATTATTTTCTAAAGTCAGAAGTAACGAGCCCACCTTCTTTTGTCCAGGATTCCACGGCTGTGTTGAATCGTCTGGAGGGAATACAGATGTCTGATCATATGCTTCTTGTGACCGCTGATGTTGAATCATTGTATACATGTATTAAACATGAAGATGGATTAAAAGCGGCGGCTGAGTTTCTAAAAAGTAATAATCAAGAGCCTATTTTCAATGAATTTTTGTTGCAACTCCTGGAGTTTATAGTATATCATAACTGTATCATAACTTTTTTGTTTTTAAGGATCGATACTATTTGCAAACACAAGGAGTGGCGATAGGGGCCACATGTGCCCCTCGTATGCTAACCTCTTTTTGGGGGCTTGGGAGAGAAAGATTTTTCAAGAGAACCCTATCAAATACAGTGATAAGGTTCACAATTGGATGAGATAGATCGATGACATCCTGTTTATATGGGATGGCACGATAGAAGAACTGCAAGAATTCAAACAAATATTAAACAACAACTTTTTAATATCAAACGTACCTTTCGTGCAGGACGAGATCTGGATTTCCTGGACTTGAAGATTGAGGTGGATCAAGAGGGGAGGTTGCAGACTAATATCTTTAGAAAAGAAACAGCTGTCAATTCAGTATTGCAATCAAGCTCGGCCCATCCAAAAGCTACAATAAATGGAATCCCAAAAGGTCAGTTTTTAAGATGAAGGAGAATGTGCTCAAAGGATAATGATTTTGGAGTACAAGCTAAAAAGATGACTGAAAGATTTTGAGATAGGGGATATAGCAACAGACAGATTAAGAGAGGAACACAGGTGGCCCTAGATAGCCAGAGAGCAAGATTACTTTGTGCAAACCAAAGAAGTAAGAAGGAAGGAGACAAGGAGGTTCGAATTATCACGACATATAATAAACAATGGGAGGAAATGTATTCAATCATAAACAAACATTGGAATATTTGTTAAAATTAAAGTCATGTATTTCTGAAAAACCGCTGACAGCAAGACGGTCAAGGAACCTAAAAGACTTACTGGTACACAGTCATTACACACAAGAAAAAGAGAAAAATCTTCGACTTGTGGCTCCTATCCGTGTGGATCATGTGGATAAAGTCAAACATTTGACAAATTGAGATAAATCCGGTACATTCCAGATTAGGGATTACATCTCATGTACATCTACAGGGGATCATCTATTACGCAACCTGTCCATGTGACAAGATTTATGTCGGACGGACCACCCAGGAATTTTGGAGAAGAATACGAGAGCATGTCCGCGACATTGAGAAAGCTAAGGATGAGAACGACATCCTGCGTTTAAAAACCATCCCCAAACATTTTAAATTGTACCATCAGTGACGCAAAGCTGTTTCGTTTCCGTGGAATTGACAAGATCCATCTGGGCATTAGAGGCGGCAACGATGGAAAAAGGTCAGCACAAATCGAGAGTCGGTGGATTTTCAGATGAAATACTGTGGCCCCTATAGGGCAGAATGAGAATTTGGGTTTTGGCTCCTTTTTAGAAGCAGTGGCATTGTTATCTTAGGGTTTAAATGAGGGATGTTTTGTTTTTAGATCACTGTCTTGTGTACTAATTGGTTGTTTTTGTGTTTTTTAAAATAAAATAAAAAACCTTCTCCTGCATTTGAAAAAAGCTTCCATCTACCTTGGATTTCAAGATCTACTGATTTGCTGTGGATAGTCGGACTTGTTCTATATAAAGCCTTCTTCTGGTTCTCCGTAATATAAATAATTCTCCTATATTGCTAATTATATGCATTGTAAAAGGTTAACATGTATTATGAATGACAATTATTTTATATATCTTTTCACCTACTTGTATTGTTTCACTGACTTATAATTTTTTATTTATTTCTGATACCCCCATTTGCACATGACTTGTATATGAATTGCACTTAATATATTTATTAATTTTGTTATATTTTGCATTGGCACATGAATTGTTTAATTTGCTTATTTATATGATATGACATATGCACAGCACTGCGGCACTTTAAAAATGAGTGGTAATATGACACTTTATGTACTTATATATTGACTGGCACTATTTAGTAATTGCATGTTGGCATTGTTTAGAGGACCCATTCTTCAACAGCATTTTTTCGATTGTCTGCATTACAGGGCTACTGCTTATGCGCATGACCGCTCTACGCCCTCCACAGCCTTCTGCCCTTTCTCTTTTTAGCTCAGCATCCGCAACTGGCTATCAACAGATGATTGCCCTTCCAGATGTCGGCTTCGGGGTGAGGGCGGAAGTGCTCCTGACGTGGCGGAGCGAGATTGGTCATGCGCCGTCATGTGGCCGCCCTGTATCCCGTGATGGTCGAATATGAATTTTATTGGCGCAGGATGCCTTTTTAATCTCCCCCATTTCCCTATCTTCACACACTCCTCCTGAGGAAGACGCGAAACGCGCGTCGAGGAGCGCCCGTACTCTCCCCCGCCACACTGTTTTGTTAGGTAAGGTGAATAGCCTCTAACCTTTGGATGTTTGGTTATTTAACCACCTCCCGACTGCCTAATGCAGAGATGCGTCCTGCGAGCGGCTGGGATGTTCCTCTTTGACGCATCATCTCGCGTCGGGAGGAAGTTTAACTACAGCCTGCCAGCGCTGATCGTGCATTGGCAGTTAAAAAAAATCGCATATCAGACGCTGTTTTGTTAACAGCATCTGATATGCCTGCTGCCTGCTCCTCTGGTGGTCCCTTTTGCTTGGGACCACCAGAGGAAACATATTTAAGTGCATCAATCACCACACAGACCACCCATCCCCAACCCCCCGTCAGTGATTAACACTGATCACCCCCTGTCACCCCCGGTCACTAATTACCCCCTGTAAGGCTCATTCATATGTCCGTATGTGTTTTGGCGGATCTGCAAAGCACGGACACCGGCAATGTGCTTTCCGCATTTTGCGGATCCGCACATTGCCAGAACTATATAGAAAATGTCTTTTCTTGTCCGCAATTGTGGACAAGAATAGGACATGCTCTATCTTTGCTGATGTTGTTTCGGGGCCGAAACCCGAAGTTCGCGACCGCAGTACGGCCGTACCACATGAGTGACACTTTTTGCAGCCTAGGTGCATAAAGGGGCCTAAATTCCAACGAGTACCTTTAAGTTTTACATGGCTGCTCACAATTTAGCCCGCCCAAAATGCCAGAACAGTAAACACACCCCACAAATGACCCCATTTCGGAAAGTAGACACCCCAAGGTATTCACTGAGGGGCATAGTGAGTCCGTGAGAGATTTTTATTTTATTTTTGCCAGAAGTTAGCAGAAATGGAAACTTTATTATTTTTTTTTCCTCAAAGTGTCATTTTCCGCTAACTTGTGAAAAAAATGAAATAATACATGAACTCACCATGCCCCTCCGCGAATACTTTGGGGTGTCTTCTTTCTAAAATGGTGTCATTTGGAGGTATTATACTATCCTGACATTCTAGCTCCTGAAGAAACATGACAGGCGCTCAGAAAGTCAGAGCTGCTTCACAATGACGAAATTCACTTTTTTGCACCATAGTTTGTAAACACTATAACTTTTACCCAAACCAATAAATATACACTTATTGGATTTTTTTTTTATCAAAGACATTTAGATCAATAAATTTAGAGAAAAATGTATATAGAAATGTAGTTTAAAAAAAAAAATTACAACAGAAAGTGAAAAATGTCATTTTTTTGCAAAAATTTCGGTCAAAAAAAGTAAAAATGTCACCAAGAATGAAATAGCACCAAATGAAAGCTCTATTAGTGAGAAGAAAAGGAGGTAAAATTAATTTGGATGGTAAGTTGTATGACGGAGCAATAAATGGTGAAAGTAGTGTAGTGCAGAATTGTAAAAAGTGGTCTGGTCATTAAGGGGGTTTAAGCCACGGGGGCTGAGGGGGTAATGTTATGGCCTTGTAGTTAGATATTGCCACTAGCCACGCATTGTTTTGCAGGCATTAATAGAAGGCTGCCGCAGTGTTAGTCGTGTGTGATGTACCAGATTTGTCTGAATATTATTTAACTAACCACTGTGACGTGCTTTTGTGGATTACTGCGGTGTATATATTTAGCATGGGCTACAGCATATGTGTATGGCTTATAATATTGTGGGAGGGTATAGTGTACCTGTTCTTGTCCCATAGCTTTTACTTATTTGATACATGTGTTTTATGGTAAATAATGAATAAAATTTGGTTTTAATGAGAATCTTTGATTAGTGTTGTTTATGTAAGATTGAGAGCACCTAAATCCGGTTTAGGGTGCGTTATACTCCTGTAGGGACTGTTATTGTGAGTATGGAAAAACTAATAGCCAAGAGGCTAAACAAAACCCTGCTTCTGACCCTTATATTAAAACATAACTTTCATTTAATTGCTTTAACACCTAAAGTAAAAAAAATTATTCTAAAAACCTGCTGTTTCTCTAGATGACCTTATGTAGTGGTAATAGATAGGGATGAGGGAACCCGAACTGGATAGTTCAGGTTCGTACCGAAATTTGGGGTGTTCGGAACACGGACTAGGACATTTTCAAAAAAGTTTGGGTTCGGGTCCGTTGTTCGGCGATTTCTTCCCGCTTTCTGAAGGGCTGCACAGCAGCCAACCAGCTAGCTTTTTACTTCTTGCCCTAAGAAGCAATCACAGCCATGCCTACTAATGGCATGGCTGTGATTGGCCAAGTGCAGCATGTGACCCAGCCTCGGATCGCGCTGTTGGCCGGAGCATGCGCAGTAGCTACATCAATGCCGTAACCACAGTGGGCATTGTAGTGCACATGCCCCAGCCAAGTAGAACGCAGGCGCAGGTTTTCACAGGGAGAGGAGGAGGATGCAAGGGAAAGGAGAGGGCGGGGATCTTAAGCAGAGCAGCATGGGCTCCGAAGATTTAAACTCCGCCCCTGGGCACTTGCGAGCTGCATTTGCATTAATATAAAAGTTCGTTTTTGCCGCAGGAGAGCCATACAAGTGACTAACAAAGGTACAATTTAAATCATCTGAAGTTAAGCCAGAACACTGTGTACTCGGTCTATAATGACCAAATGTGGTGACAGACTCCCTTTAATAGTGTCCGTCAAAGGATATATTTTGTTCTGGGGTGAAATTCAATTGCCAATATAGCAATACCCTGAATCTGGTGTCCCAGCTGTTGCAGGCCAAGTGTTAATCAGCGTGCATCTCCAAGTGTATTTCTTTCCGTAAAAGGGTATATTACAAAAAGTGTTACATTACAATTGCTGAAAGCATAATCCTGTAAATCTGCACGCACTATTGTGCATCTCATCGTGTATTTCTGTCCGTAAAAGGGTATATTACACTCAAGGTGTATATACAAGTGCTGAGAGGGTCATCCTCAATAACTTCACACGCTACCGTGCATCTCCAAGTGTATTTCTGTCTGTTAAAGGGTATCTTACACAAAGTGTTAAAATACAATTGCTGAAGGCATAATCTTACATATTTTTTCCCATGCTACTGTGCATCTCCAAGCGTAAATCTGTCCATAAAAGGATACCTTTCATCCAGGCCTTTTACTAGCCCTAAAAGAGATATTCCCCTAAATCAGTGGTTACTGCTGTGCCTGGATTAGTGTAATACGCTACATAAATAAATAGGCAGATAGTGTTAGGTGCCTGTAAAAAAAAGGCCTGAATTTGAAATCAATACATTGGGCCAAATATCTTTTTTCTTATTGTGGTGCTTGGTGAACGGTAACAATGAGGAAAACATCTAGTAAGGGACGCGGACGCGGTCGTGGTGGTGTTAGTGTACCCTCTGGTGCTGGGAGAGGACGTGACCATTCTGCCACAGCCACACGTCCTAGTGAACCAACTACCTCAGGTTCCAGTACCCGCCAGAATTTACAGCGATATTTGGTGGGGCCCAATGCCGTTCTAAGGAGGGTAAGGCCTGAGCAGGTACAGGCGCTAGTCAATTGGGTGGCCGACAGTGGATCCAGCATGTTCACAACATTATCTCCCACCCAGTCTTCTGCAGAAAGCGCACAGGTGGCACCTGAAAACCAAGCCCATCAGTCTGTCACATCACCCCCATGCATATCAGGAAAACTGTCTGAGCCTCAAGTTATGCAGCAGTCTCTTATGCTGTTTGAAGACTCTGCTGGCAGGGTTTCCCAAGGGAATCCACCGAGCCCTTCCCCAGTGGTGGAAGACATAGAATGCACTGATGCACAACCACTGATGTTTCCTGATGACGAGGACATGGGAATACCACCTCATCGGAGTCCGCACGTCTCTGATGATGACGAAACACAGGTGCCAACTGCTGCGTCGTTCTGCAGTGTGCCGACCGAACAGGAGGTCAGGGAGGGAGACTGTGTGGAAGACGATGCAGGGGACGATGAGGTCCTAGACCCCACATGGGATGAAGGTCGTGCCGCTGACTTTCATAGTTCAGAGGAAGAGGCAGTGGTGAGACCGAGCCAACAGCGTAGCAAAAGAGGGAGCAGGGGGCAAAAGCAGAACAGCCGCCGCCAAGAGAGTTCGCCTGCTACAGGCCACCGCCACCAGGGACCGAGCACCCCAAAGGCAGCTTCAAGGAGTTCCCTGGCATGGCACTTCTTTAAACAATGTGCTGACAACAAGACCGGAGTGGTTTGCACGCTGTGCCATCAGAGCCTGAAGCGAGGCATTAACGTTCTGAACCTTAGCACAACCTGCATGACCAGGCATCTACATGCAAAGCATGAACTGCAGTGGAGTAAACACCTTAAAAGCAAGGAACTCACTCTGGCTCCCCTGCTCCCTCTTCTGCTGCTGCCTCGGCCTCTTCCTCCGCCTCGGGAGGAATGTTGGCACCTGCCGCCCACCAAACAGAGGATGTGCCACCGACACCACCACCTGCGTCACCAAGCATCTCCACCATGTGACACGGCAGCGTTCAGCTCTCCATCTCAACAAACCTTGGAGAGAAAGCTTAAATTCCCACCTAGTCACCCTCGAGCCTTGGGCCTGAATGCCAGCATTTCTAAACTACTGGCCTTTGAAATGCTGTCATTCAGGCTGGTGGACACAGACAGCTTTAAACAGCTGATGTCCATGGCTGTCCCACAGTATGTTGTTCCCAACCGCCACTACTTCTCCAAGACAGCCGTGCCTTCCCTGCACAACCAAGTATCCGATAAAATCAAGTGTGCACTGCGCAACGCCATCTGTGGCAAGGTCCCCCTAACCACAGATATGTGGACCAGTAAGCACGGCCTGGGACGCTATATCTCCCTAACTGCACACTGGGTAAATGTGGCCGGCTGGGCCCAGGCGGAGAGTTCTTTGGCGCACGTCCTTCCGCCGCCAAGGATCGCATGGCATCATTCTTTGCCTCCTGTAGCCTTCTCCTCCTACTCGGCTTCCTCCTCCTCTGCTTCCACCAGCTCATCCAGTCAGCCACACACCTTCACCACCAACTTCAGCACAGCCCGGGGTAAACGTCAGCAGGCCGCTCTGAAACTCATATGTTTGGGGGAGAGGCCCCACACCGCGCAGGAGTTGTGGCAGGGTATTGAACAACAGACCGACCAGTGGTTGCTGCCTGTGGGCCTCAAGCCCGGCCTGGTGGTGTGCGATAATGGGCAAAATCTCGTCGCAGCTCTGGGACTAGCCGGTTTGACGCACATCCCTTGCCTGGCGCATGTGCTGAATTTGGTGGTGCAGAAGTTCATTCACAACTACCCCAACATGTCAGAGCTGCTGCATAAAGTGCGGGCCGTCTGTGCGCGCTTCCGGCGTTCACATCCTGCCGCTGCTCGCCTGTCAGCGCTACAGCGGAACTTCGGCCTTCCCACTCACCGCCTCATATGCGACGTGCCCACCAGGCGGAACTCCACCTTGCACATGCTGGAGAGACTGTGCGAGCAGCAGCAGGCCATAGTGGAGTTTCAGCTGCAGCACGCACGGGTCAGTCGCACTGCGGAACAGCACCACTTCACCACCAATGATTGAGCCTCCATGCCAGACCTGTGTGCCCTGTTGCGCTGTTTCGAGTACTCCACCAACATGGCCAGTGGTGATGACACCGTTATCAGCATTACAATACCACTTCTATGTCTCCTTGAGAAAACGCTTAGGGCGATGATGGAAGAGGAGGTGGCCCAGGAGGAGGAGAAGGATGAGGGGTCATTTTTAGCACTTTCAGGCCAGTCTGTTAGAAGTGCCTCAGAGGGAGGTTTTTTGCAACAGCAGAGGCCAGGTACAAATGTGGCCAGCCAGGGCCTACTACTGGAGGACGAGGAGGAGTGGAGGAGGATGAAGCAGGTTCACAGCAGGGTGGCACCCGACACAGCTCAGGCCCATCACTGGTGCGTGGCTGGGGGGATACGAAGGACGATGACGATACGCCTCCCACTGAGGACAGCTTGTCCTTACCTCTGGGCAGCCTGGCACACCTGAGCAACTACATGCTGCAGTGCCTGCGCAACGACAGCAGAGTTGCCCACATTTTAACGTGTGCGGATTACTGGGTTGCCACCCTGCTTGATCCCCGGTACAAAGACAATGTGCCCACCTTAGTTCCTGCACTGGAGTGTGATAGGAAGATGCGCGAGTACCAGCGCACGCTGGTAGAGGCGCTCCTGAGAGCATTCCCAAATGTCACGGGAACAAGTGAAAGCCCAAGGCGAAGGCAGAGGAGGAGCAAGAGGTCGCCAACGCAGCTGTGTCACGACCAGCTCCTCTGAGGGCAGGGTTAGCATGGCAGAAATGTGGAAAGGTTTTGTCTCCACGCCACAGCTAACTGCCCCACCACCTGATACGGAACGTGTTAGCAGGAGGCAGCATTTCACTAACATGGTGGAACAGTACGTCTGCACACCCCTCCATGTACTGACTGATGGTTCAGCCCCATTCAACTTCTGGGTCTCCAATTTGTCCACGTGGCCAGAGTTAGCATTTTATGCCTTGGAGGTGCTGGCCTGCCCGGCGGCCAGCGTTTTGTCTGAACGTGTATTCAGCACGGCAGGTGGGGTCATTACTGACAAACGCAGCCGCCTGTCCACAGCCAACGTGGACAAGCTGACGTTCATAAAAATGAACCAGGCATGGATCCCACACCTGTCCCTCCCTTGTGCAGAATAGACATTTATAACTGCCTCCCCTCAACCATGTATTCTTGTACTCCGGGGCACTTCTTTATTGAATCCTCTTTTTTAATTTTACCATTATATTGCGGTGCAACCAAAGTTGAATGAACCTCTCCTCCGTCTAGGTGCCAGGGCCTAATTATCTGAAAGTGGCCTGTTCCAGTGGTGGGTGACATAAAGCCTGATTCTCTGCTATGCGACCTCTGTCCTCTGTCTGGGTGCCGTGGGCTAAATATCTGGAAGTGGCCTTTTCTACAGTATTGCTGGATGACATGAAGCCTGATTCTTTGCTATGCGACCTCTCCCCTCCGTCTAGGTGCCAGGGGCCTAATTATCTAAAAGTGGCCTTCTCCAGTGGTGGGTGATATGACGCCTGATTCTCTGCTATGGGACCTCTCTCCAATTGATATTGCTTAATTTTTATTTATTTTATTTTCATTCATTTCCCTATCCACAATTGTTTGCAGGGGATTTACCTACATTTTGCAGCCCTCTAGCCCTTTCCTGGACTATTTTACAGCCTTTTTAGTGCCCAAAAGTTCAGTGGGTTCAGTTCGGTCGAACTTCTTGAACCCGAACATCCAGGTGTTCGCTCAACTCTACTAAAAGAGTCTCAAGGGTCTATAAAAGCAGCTACACTATTTTTACAGACCTTTGAGAATCTATTACCACTACTACCAACATAAGGTCATCTAGAGAAACAGCAGCTTTTTAAAATTATTATTTTGCTTTAGGTCTTTAGGTGTTAGAACAATCAAATGAAAGTTATATTTTAACATAAGGGTTCTGTTTAGCCTCTTGGTTATTAGTTTTTCTATGTAAGTTCTCTGGATCAATGAGAGTTTTTCCCCGTATGGTTTATATATGGAGCACAGTGTCCAGTGATCTCAGAGAGGACTATACTGTATATTGTCTGGGATGGGGCAGGGGTTATTCTGTATAGTATGGGATGGCACAGGGGTTTGTATGCTCTTTGATGTGACAATTATCTTTTACTATCGCCCACCTTTGATGGCGCTGTACCCAACTCTGAAACGATCACGCTCAACAGCTGCAAAGGTTCAGAGGGAACACTGGTTCTGTCACCCGGGTGCTGCACTTTTTGCCCCATAAGATGCATTTTTTCCCCAAGAGTGGGGGAAAATGCCCCTGCGTCGTATGGGGCGAATACTAATCAAGCGCTTCCATTATGGAAGCGTTGAGTAGTACTGGAGGGCCGGGAAACGCTGAAGCGCTATACTTACCTCTTCCTAATCCATCGGCGCTCCACTGTGAAGGCTGCGCACAGTGTGTGGCCGCGCTGTGACCTCACACTGTGTGCGCCCACACAGCAGACTGTACAAGAGGATTACAGAGCGTGGGCGGTGAGGAGCGGCATCTGGAGCAAGAAAGGTAAGTTCTTTTTGAATTTTATTTGGGGGCTGAAGAGAGGCACTGGGGGGCTAAAGAGGGGCATTGGGGGCTGATATGAGTCACATGGGGCTGATATGAGGCACTGGGGCTCTTAGCTGAGATCTGATTGGGGGTCATTCACATTGAGGTCTGAGCTAAGGTCTGATTAACATTGGGGGTCTGATTGGTGGTCTGACCTGAGGTGTAATGAAAAATATTTTTTTCTTATTGTCCCCCTCTAAAACCTAGGTGCGTCTTATGGTCTGAAGCCTCTTATACAGTGAAAAGTACGGTAAGTTTAAAAATGATTTCTTCTCCCTTCATTATATTGATAGTGCGGGTCTGTATGTATGCAGAGTGTATTTGTGTATATGTGTATATAATATATATATATATAGACAAAAGCAAAAATCCGGCAGCACTCCTTAAATGTGTTTCAATGGTGCACGCGTCCACCCCTGGTCATGGGGTCTCTCTATAAATCCAACAAATTGGCGCAGCACTCCTTTGGTAAAAGTGAACAAAATGTGTTCATTAACACAGCAACGTTTCCGCCCTCTCACAGAGCCATTTTCATATCAACATGGTGTTTTTATACACAATTCATTATTAGTCCCACATGTGTGTCATTAGATTCACGTGATAAATAACATAGAAAAAAGTCCTTCTGTGCAAAGTTCACCCAGGAAGCAGCTCGTCCTACTGTACAAACTGACTGTGTATAATAAGGTACATAGTACAGAAGTGAAAGTGCTCTTGTGCATATATATAAAAACAGAAAGAGGCCTGCATCGTACCCAGGACATGCTAGAAAATAGAATAGGAGAACAATGATTATACAGATTAAAATTACCTTGGCACCAATCGCATGTAACTAGGGAAGATGGAGACTTCAGCGTACTCGCCGTACCTCTCCTTCTAGTGCGCATGCCCTAAATTCATCCCGTAGCTTACTTCCTTGTACCCACGGCTTGTATCGCGGGATAAGCTGCGCAAGCGATGACAAAATCCTCGTGCCTGCACATACTCATTCATATGCGAACAAGTCCATGCTATTAAAGGGCAGGAGATCGAGCAAATGTCCCACAGTAGCGTAACGACCAATCTATCATATTATATGCATGTATCTGTATAGAGAAAATAGAAAATGAGATAGCAGCACACTCCACAAGTGAGAACGGGTGCAATTCCTTTGCCGGGGTACGCACTGGTAATCCAAAAATGTAGTAGTAGAAAAGGCACGGCAGCACTCCAATAGAGGTGAAAAAAGTGAGTCTGTTTATTCCCCAAAGATGCAGCAACGTTTCGACTGCTATGCAGTCTTTGTCAAGCCATACAAAACATGTGCCATAGTGAGGTATATAAAGGCATATCAATAAAGTGCATAATCAATCAATCAATAATGTAATCAAGTATAAAAGTGACCATTAAAATACATAAAATTGTTTAAAAATCATATCCACAACATGTGCAATGCATATCATCTGTGTTAATGAATATATAATATATAAGATCGTGCAGTATACAGTGCCATAACTTCAATTCATATAGATTCTAAAATGATTGGTTAAGTGTGACACGTGTGCATGATTAGTGTAGATAGATATAATAAAGTCTCACAGTTGGAATGAACGGCAGGTCCGCTTTGGCGTCTCAACAGAGTTAATGCGCATGCGTCTGAGACAAACATCGCGTTGTTTCAGACGTCATGGCATCCTGATTTGCCCTATTTAAAAATGGCCACCGCTATCTGCATTACTATGAGGGCGCATGTCAAATGCCCTTACTTCAACAGGCCAGTCCCACAGATCACATGACATCTGTCATTATCACATCGGGCAACATTGTCAACATTTAACCTTCACAGGGTCTTATGGGGAGACTGGGAACCGCTCGACATCCCGATCAGGGTATTACCCCTGTATCCTGGGTCGTGCAGTTCACACCGGGAGCGTCATGTCCGCGTCAACGGCACATCACAGCTTCCATCTCCACTCAAATCACTCCCCCTTTTTTTTTTTTTTTTTTTTGGGGGTAGCTCCATCAGGGATAGTGTTACCCCACAGGTACAATCGCACATATCATCACACATACTCCTGTGGTCCTTTCCTGCTGAAACCAATACGTGTGGCTGTGGACATCCAATAGTGGGATAGTATCCACAACCCACCCATGTTTAAAACAAAAAACAGGGAAAAGATAGGGCAACATCAGTCAATGTTCGGATTAAAAATCCTATACAAAAAATAGGCCAGGCGTTCCCGTCGTGCATTCTCAACCGGATAGTTTCAGTCTTGTGGTGACTTAAGGCTTTTATGATCTATAAAGAAGAAAGAATAATATTTTTGAATGTCATCATAAAATCGGCACATGCTGTCACCCATAGATTGAGAGGGAAGGATAGATTATACACATATCATGGGACACTTCCTAAATAACCCTAAACTCCACATTCAGTCCCCTAGGTTTTAGGGTCTGTAAGGTAAAAATCCAATAGAGCTCTCGTTTTTTTAAGAGAGCAACTCTGTCACCGCCCCTTCTTCCAAATACAACCTGTTCCAAAATCCTAAACCTAAGATCTTTTTCTGTGTGTTTCATCTCTTTGAAATGTTTGGAGACCGGCATCTCCATACATGTATCTGTATATATATATTTCACCCCTCATGGGTTCGATCCTATAGGTGTACACCCTTCTGGGTCAGCTAGAATTTAATAGATAAAGTCACATCTCCCTGTACATTGATTGGATATCATTCTTAAAAACCATATACACTCCAACCTTGAGTTTTTGTCTCCTACTAGATATTTTTGGGTGACAAAAGTTATATAGCCAAACTGCATAATTCACCTGATACAACCATCCGGAGACCAAAAGGCAATCATGGCCCTAAGCTTCACGGATACCCCAGATAGATCTTTAACTGAACATACTAATGGTAACCCTAAAATCCACATTGAGCCCCACAGGCTCAATCCACTTTAATTCACATTTTTTGAGGTGAGCCTCCCTATCCCCTCCTCTTTTTGACATAGCTATATGTTCAAGGATCACAAAGCGCAGATCCTGTTCTACATACATACATACATACATACATACATACATACACGCGCACATGCGGCATGTGTGTTTGTGCTTTAGGGTGCACACCCTAACGCCATAGGCTGCGCACGCCTGTGATCCCGCACCTGCACAGTAAGCCGGTAGGGACGCCACCACATTATGGTTCCACTGGAACCACCAATGGTGAGCTGATGCAATGTATTATATGATCTAAGATACATTTGTGTCTTGTGTTTTTGACTCACGATGCATGGGTCACTTTATTTACCAGCAATATATATGGGGGATCGCACGATATATGAACTTTAAATCACCATGATGATCACTGTATTGATAGATGTTGTCATGTTTTATATGAATTATGGAGTTATTTTGACAATTGATGAATTATTTAACAATCATGTCACTAATTACCAGTTAATGATGTAGAGGGGTATTTATAGATGAACTTGTCACTACTACATTGCTTAACAAAGGCCTCATTGTGCTGGGCTGAAACGTTGCCTTGGCAATAATGTCTTCACCCTTTAACCAGAATTGGAGCGCTGCCTCACTTTTTGTTTACTGGATTTATCAGTGGACGTAATAGCTGTCTCCCTGAGGATTTGAACCCAGCTTCCCATGGTCTAACTGTGCTGATGTTTTCTTTGCAATTATATATATATCTGGTGATTGTTTCTGATTCTTGATACATCTGATCATGATTTCCGCTCCTTCCTATGTCTGTTGATGATTATCACTCCTTGTATGTCTAAGATGTTATCAGCTCCTCCATGCTCCTGGTGATGATTTCCACTCGTTTGTGTATCTGGTGATGACTTCAGCCTGACTCTGCCATCCGGTGATGACTTCAGCCTGACTCTGCCATCCGGTGATGACTTCAGCCTGACTCTGCCATCCGGTGATGACTTCAGCCTGACTCTGCCATCCGGTGATGACTTCAGCCTGACTCTGCCATCCGGTGATGACTTCAGCCTGACTCTGCCATCCGGTGATGACTTCAGCCTGACTCTGCCATCCGGTGATGACTTCAGCCTGACTCTGCCATCCGGTGATGACTTCAGCCTGACTCTGCCATCCGGTGATGACTTCAGCCTGACTCTGCCATCCGGTGATGACTTCAGCCTGACTCTGCCATCCGGTGATGACTTCTTTCTCATTACTTGGTGGGCAGTGTTCTCATTTCCAATAATTCAAGTATTCTGCTCTGGGGTTGGGGTTCATCACTGATCATGTAGGTTTCATGAATTAAGTACTGAGCAGCATAAGAAACTATTTTGTGGCCATGAATGAAGAGAAAATTTAGGATTTTACTCAGTGAATGCAGCTTGAATATTAATGTGCAGAATTTATGAAGTCTCCAGATCCCCAATGTAATTATTCGACATTCACATTAATTGTTCCTAGCAGATGACATTAATGACTTTGAGATATGAAGTGCGCCAAGAAGGTGCAGAAGATCAGCAGCATGAAGGAGCCGGGTCATTCTTATAATCATCCTTTTGACATCTCAAATGCTTAATGTAATGAGATTAACACTTCTCAGCTTTCCAGGACTAATTACTCTTCTGCGTACAGATCTGAATGGAAATCATCACTGACAGATTTCCTGCTGAATTCAATTTGATTTACTTTGCATGCATTTTCTATATTGTGTGAAGCTTTTCAATCCTAAAAGTGCTGGGATCTAGGCCGAAAGCTACACTAATTGCTCCCCATCGCTCTTCATACATCGCTATTGATAATCCATTGGTGCAGATTCACCTCTCCGGTAGTGATGAGCGGCAGGGGCAAGATTCTAATTTGTGATATTTTGCAAATATTTGGGCGAATATTCGCCATATATTCGCGAATTTGCGAATTCCTGATCTTCAGGCATTATTTTCTTGATTGTGAAAATCGCATTAAAAATTCGTATAAAATTCGCATAAAAAAAAAAATCGCATAGACTGGTACTTTAAAAGAAAACAAATATTCGAGATTCCGAATATATTTTGAGATATTCTAAATATGTGCGAATTCTCGAGTGCCGATATTCGTGATTAAAATTCGCAATTCGAATATTCGTGATGACCACTACTCTCCGGTAGCATCAGGACATGGAGTCTGAAGGGGATTGCTTTCTCGATGACAGACATCCCTTATAGCAGCTGGTCTGATCTCTGCTGTGCTGTATACGGTAGTAGATATCTTCTAGTATCTACTGAATGCAGAGCCGCTTACTTACCACAGTGACAGAATCTTTCTCATACCTATAGAAAGCATTAGTAATCAGGTTGAGCATGGAAGCAAAGCAGAAGATAGTAAACCAACGGGAGAGTTATGGCTACATGACCTCAATTCCCTGACCATGTGGCTTTTCTCCTCTCGGCTTATGCATTCTCTCAGCTTGGCACTCAGGCAGTGTCCAGGGACTGAACTGGTAAGAAATAAACATTTACAAAAATAGATGTACTACTGTGATGGATGCGATCTGCAATATCTGACTTAACCCTCACACTGATGTTAAAATGAGACTTTAGCCAATATATCCTTATATGAGGGACATACCGGAGCCAACAAACTTGTGGTCCACTGCAGGCATTCTCAATTGCATGCATTTTTGCTGGGGATCGCCATTAGCAACGGACCACATGTGTAGGATTTGCTCCCTCGGGTATAGATGCACAACTGCATTTGGGGTTGAGCCTTTCCTGCTCTTTGAGACCACGTTATTTTGTCATGTACTTTGTATATGTATGCTTGGAGGTGTATAAACTCCAAATTTGAATGTGCCTTGATTTTCATCTATAGGCAACATTTGGTTCACTTGTAAGGCCTGCGTCATATCAGTTAGCCATGTGACAGCCTCCTCCCATTGTATGTGTGGTTTCACACTGGAGGTAACTGGGAGCTGTTTGCTGTGAGTCGGACTCGGACCTTACGCTCTTGTAATTTTCCCACTGGCTTATGGTACTGCCCATATAGCACAGGTAGGTTAGCGTTAGGTCCCGTGTCACTTGAGATACCTTGAGGGGTTCATGGGCTCGGTGTGTCCTTCATATAAGGATATATTGGCTAAAGTCTAATTTTAACATCAGTTTGAGGGTTTAGTCAGATTTTGTTGATTGCATCCACCACAGTGGTGCACCTATTTTTGTAAATGTTTATTTTATATAGTCAATTACATCCACACATTTTGCTATCTTGTGTAGGATGTCTTTGTGGCACTTGTGGTCCGCTGCGGGCATCCTCCATTGCATGCATTTTTTAGTAGTAGAAGACAAGACACTTAAAGGGAACCTGTCATCAACTTTATGCTGCCCATACTAACGGCAGCATAAAGTAGAGACAGGTGAGTTGATTTCAGCGGTCTGTCATTTGTAAGTTAAAAGTAAGTGGTTGCCGAGAACCAACATCACAATCATTGCAGACCTGGAGAAGAGTCCCGGCCACCTGAGAAGAGCCCCGGCCACCTGAGAAGAGCCCCGGCCACCTGAGAAGAGCCCCGGCCACCTGAGAAGAGCCCCGGCCACCTGGAGAAGAGCCCCGGCCACCTGGAGAAGAGTCCCGGCCACCTGGAGAAGAGTCCCGGCCACCTGGAGAAGAGCCCCGGCCACCTGAGAAGAGCCCCGGCCACCTGAGAAGAGCCCCGGCCACCTGAGAAGAGCCCCGGCCACCTGAGAAGAGCCCCGGCCACCTGGAGAAGAGCCCGGCCACCTGGAGAAGAGTCCCGGCCACCTGAGAAGAGCCCGGCCACCTGAGAAGAGCCCCGGCCACCTGAGAAGAGCCCCGGCCACCTGAGAAGAGCCCCGGCCACCTGAGAAGAGCCCCGGCCACCTGGAGAAGAGTCCCGGCCACCTGAGAAGAGCCCCGGCCACCTGAGAAGAGCCCCGGCCACCTGAGAAGAGTCCCGGCCACCTGAGAAGAGCCCCGGCCACCTGAGAAGAGTCCCGGCCATCTGAGAAGAGTCCCGGCCACCTGAGAAGAGTCTCTACCTGAGAAGAGTCTCTACCTAGTTTTCTCCCTTTTCTCTAGGAGAGAACTGCCAATCATCAGCACAAGGATGGGGAGAGCAGGAGATTATGAATAAACATGACTCTTCTCAGGTAGATTTGACTCTTTTCAAGCCCTGGGCTGCAATGATTATGATGCTGGTTTTCAGCAAACACCTCAGTGAGGTCAGCATAAAGTTGATGACAGGTTCCCTTTAAACTCACCAGTGGATGACGACAACCAAATGCTGAGGGTCACCAAAGGGGAGGTGATACAGCAAACTTTGTGGAACAACAGATTCCAGAACACACAAAACACACTAGACTTGGTGGAACTACAAATAACAAAAACACAGCATACACACAAAGCTAGAAAGCTGTAACAGAATCTGGGAGGAAAAATCATGTGATATGTATAACACTAATCCCGGCCACCAAACTGAAGTGAGGCTTCGATCTAAATAGCCTCAATCATAGCACTTCACCCTAATCAACCAAGCAAGCCTAGATAATACCAGGCAGTTGCTACCACTGCCCAAACAAAGTAATTAGGTGAAATGGAAGCTACAGGCACATATGGTAGAAAAGCCTTGCTATGGACACGCATGGTATTGTAGTGCCCAGGAGCAAGCATACTTTGAAGTCTGGACATTTGTGGACATTGGCCTGTTTCCCCTATGCAAAGTTATAAACTTCTTACTTTATGTCACTTGAAAAGGTTAACTTATACTGTTCATTACTCTGTAACAGAATTTTATATGTTGTGATATATATCCTGTTTATTATCACTGTATTTATGGAAAGGGTTAATGAATACTGAGACTGTTAGGACTTTGAACGAGAAGCTGGTAATTTTCAACAGCTGCCATAGATTTTAAAGAAGAGCATGTTTTGGAGGAAAAAGGCCAGACATTGTTTACCACCAAAAACAGACAGTCTAACCTTGTGAATGTCTGGTTTAGCTCTATTGTCATGTCTGGAAACTTGTTTTTGTCTGGGGAAAATCTGCTATGTCATTGCCATTGAGCATCATTGAAGCTCTACTGTAAGTCTATGCCAGATGGGAGTGGTAACTTCTGAGTTTCTCCACTCCACCCCTCCCACTAGAAGGTGCCAGTATAGCTAGAAATTGTATATAAGGAGAACAGTCAGAGCCCTTAGTTAAGGACCAGTGCTGCTGTTCTGCATGAGTGACCAGAAGAAGACCATGGGTAACCAGTCCTGTGACCAAGGAGCCACCTAGACAACTGAGCTACAGACCATGGATCACCAGCTTTGGACTAGGGTACCAGCCTTCTTCTGCCAGGAAGGAGACTGGAGAAGCCAGCCCTATGCCTCGCCTGTATTTTTTGCATCTGAATCCTTCCAGTAAAGGAGCACCCTGTTTTACTGCAGATTCTGAATCTCTGGACTCGTTTCCCATTGCGTTGCAGCATACCTTACCACTAGTGTTGAGTGAACCCGAACTGTATAGTTTTGGGGTGTTCGAGACACGGACCCGAACCCAAACTTTTACGTAAATGTTCGGGTCCGTGTCTCGAACACCTAAAACTATACAGTTTCGAGCATTCTATGGCACCAAACAAGCGTCATACTACTTGCCCCAAGAGCCCATCACAGCCATGCCTACTAATGGCATAGCTGTGATTGGCCAAGTGCAGCATGTGACCCAGCCTCTATTTAAGCTGGAGTCACATAGCGCCGCACGTCACTCTGCTCTGATTAGTGTAGGGAGAGGACGCAGCTGCTGTGAGGGCGAGATTGGGCAGGAAAAACTCAGCAAAAACACCTAATGTACTGATCGATCTACAGCTGTGAATCATTCAACTTCTGCTAGTTCATTGCTCACTGGTTTTTAGGCTGCACAGAGCGTTTTTCTGTCACTTTTTTGGGGGGTGATCGGTGACCATTTTGTGATCTTTTGGTGCACCAGCACATGTTTTGAGCTGCCACAAAGTTCAACATACATTTTTGGGTTCAATAGTAGGGTTTATTTTTGCAATATACTACATCAGGGGTTGTGCTTATTGTCAAACCTTGAAACACAGGATAGAAATTGCCATATTTTATTGAGGGGGGAAATACAATTGCCAAAATACCAATCCCCTAAATCTGGTGTTTCAGCTGTGGCTGGCAAAGTGTAATACTGTCAGTGAAAGGATAGATTTTTTTCTGTGGTAAAATAAAATCCCTGAAATAGAAATCCTAAACATTTGTGCTTTCCGCTGTTCCTCTCCAAGTGTAATTCTGTCCGTAATAGGGAATATTACACCCAGCGTGTCAGCGTCTAAATACAAGGCCTGAAAAAGAAATACTCCCTATTTGCGCACGCTGCTCTGCATCTTGTAACGGACCGTTACGCACACAACTCCGTTTAGGCGATATTCCCTTTCCAGACACACCGGCCGTTACTGCAAGCACCAATTTCCCGAACTGCAAGCACATGAATGCTCCAGACTCCCGAACCGGAAACAGTATACAGCCGAACAGGAAAAACCCTAGGAACAGTTTACACTCCTGGCAGTCGCACTGTAACCGCATACACTCCAATTCCCCCAAGAACGAGACGACGCTTCGGCTTGAGGGTTAAGCAGACCCCATGTACTGGCCCATACAGCCTCTTTTTATTCACATGTCCAGTCCAGAGGAATACCCCTGGACTTCTACATTAACCAATCATAAAATAACAAAGGAATGACCGTCCCGCACAGAGTACACATTCCCTCCCCTCTTCCAGTGATATAATTACTAAACACAATGGACGAACTTATTATCACTGGCAGGAAAATATACAGTTTTATACAACGTTCATAACTTCAAAACTATGCATGGGATTTCAATAAAAATTACATATTAATCATCAATCCATTCAGGGAACAACATATCCAAAAATGGTACGAGTTAGACCAGGGGTTCAGAAATGAGTAAAAAGTGTCTTTGTGGAACTGGTTTGGGCCGGAAAGCCATGCTGGCAGTAGGTCACAGAGTCCTCTGTACTGGAGACAACTGGGAAGTAATCCAATTATCTCCCAGGACAGAGGCAAAACTCCATTGTGCGCATGTTAGTGAAAAGACACAAAAATACACAAATATACATAACTCCTATTATGCTGAACAGGACCCCCACATTCAGCCTATCCCCAGATGGCTTGGATCCGAGCGCTCAATATATCCGAACAGCGCTCAGATGCCACAAACACAGTAACATCGCCATGGGGTTTAAGCTTAGCATGGGCTGATGAGAGGGGCCATAATCCTGGGGCAGAAGGCAGGCAACCAGACTTCTCCAGCACCCAGTGTCCAGGTTGGTTTCGCCACATTTCTCCCCTTTTCCAAAAGGACTAACAAGGTACCTAATCTTCTGTCGGTTAGTGCCTTGGTTAGTCCAGCAACCCACCCACAAAACACAATCAGCAGTGCAGCCCCCCACAACACTTGGTTACTGAACCTGGGAAACTATGTCGCCTGTTTCTGTTCAATGGCTCCACCATGGCTGTGTTGGGTACTGGTCTCCTGGATCTGTGGGTTGCTGAGTGGGCAGAGGCCAGTGGTACTCTGCCCTGGTGCCCAGCGCTTCAGCTGGAGTAGCCTGGTTGGAGCCTAGCTGGGAAGAGGGGATAGTAGACTCCTCTCCCTGGACTTGGTCCTGCTGCTGGAGGGAGACCGACTGTCTCCCCTTTGGATAAACCTCCGTGCTGCTGGGGGACAGGACCGACTGCCCCTACCCCCTGTAGCCCAGGTGCAGAGACCGCGGTCCCCTCTGCCCCATCTAGGAGAATAAGGTCTCCCCTTTGGTAAATAAGCTGCTGCTGGGGAGAGGTGGTAAGAAGTGCTGAACAGGACCCCCACATTCAGCCTATCCCCAGATGGCTTGGATCCAAGCGCTCAATATATCCGAACAGCGCTCAGATGCCACAAACACAGTCACATTGCCATGGGGTTTAAGCTTAGCATGGGCTGATCAGAGGGGCCATAATCCTGGGGCAGAAGGTGGGCAACAAGACTTCTCCAGCACCCAGAGTCCAGGTTGGTTTCGCACACATCTCCTATTGTATTTCTGTCCGTAAATGGGTATATTGCACTCAGGGTCTAAATACAAGTGCTGAAAGCATAATCCTACATATTTTTTACACACTACTGTGCATTTCCAAGTGTTTTTCTGTCCGTAAAGGATACTCTTTCATCCAGGGCCTAAATACTAGGCCTACAATAGATATTCCCTAAATCAGTGGTTACTGCTGTGCCTGGATTAGTGTAATACACTACATAAATAAATAGGCAGATAGTGTTAGGTGCCTGTAAAAAAAAAAAAAAAGTAATTTGAACTCTATACATTGAGCCAAATAATTTTTTCTTATTGTGGTGCTTGGTGAATGGTAACAATGAGGAAAACATATAGTAAGGGAGCGGACGCGTCTGTGGACAGGCGGCTGCGTTTGTCAGTAATGACCCCACCTGCCGTGCTGAATACACGTTCAGACAAAACGCTGGCCGCCGGGCAGGCCAGCACCTCCAAGGCATAAAATGCTAACTCTGGCCACGTGGACAATTTGGAGACCCAGAAGTTGAATGGGGCAGACCCATCAGTCAGTACGTGGAGGGGTGTGCAGACGTACTGTTCAACCATGTTAGTGAAATGCTGCCTCCTGCTAACACGTTCCGTATCAGGTGGTGGGGCAGTTAGCTGTGGCGTGGAGACAAAACTTTTCCACATCTCTGCCATGCTAACCCTGCCCTCAGAGGAGCTGGCCGTGACACAGCAGCGTTGGCGACCTCTTGCTCCTCCTCTGCCTTCGCCTTGGGCTTCCACTTGTTCCCCCTGTGACATTTGGGAATGCTCACAGGAGCGTGTCTATCAGCGTGCGCTTGTACTCGCGCATCTTCCTATCACGCTCAAGTGCAGGAAGTAAGGTGGGCACATTGTCTTTGTACCGGGGATCCAGCAGGGTGGCCACCCAGTAGTCCGCACACGTTAAAATGTGGGCAACTCTGCTGTCGTTGCGCAGGCACTGCAGCATGTAGTCGCTAATGTGTGCCAGGCTCCCCAGGGGTAAGGACAAGCTGTCCTCTGTGGGAAGCGTATCGTCATCATCCTCCGTTTCCCCCCATCCACGCACCTATGATGGGCCCGAGCTGCGTTGGGTGCCACCCCACTGTGAACATGCAAAAAACCTCCCTCTGAGCCACTTCTAAGAGACTGGCCTGAAAGTAGTAAAAATGACTCCTCTTCCTCCTCCTCCTCCTGGGCCACCTCCTCTTCCATCATCGCCCTAAGTGTTTTTTCAAGGAGACATAGAAGTGGTATTGTAACGCTGATAACGGCATCATCGCCACTGGCCATGTTGGTAGAGTACTCGAAACAGTGCAACAGGGCACATAGGTCTCGCATGGAGGCCCAATCATTGGTGGTGAAGTGGTGCTGTTCCGCAGTGCGACTGACGCGTGCGTGCTGCCGCTGAAACTCCACTATGGCCTGCTGCTGCTCGCACAGTCTCTTCAGCATGTGCAAGGTGGAGTTCCACCTGGCGGTTACGTTGCATATGAGGCGGTGAGCGGGAAGGTCGAAGTTCCGCTGTAGCGCAGACAGGCGAGCAGCGTCAGGATGTGAACGCCGGAAGCGCGCACAGACGGCCCGCACTTTATGCAGCAGCTCTGACATGTTGGGGTAGTTGTGAATGAACTTCTGCACCACCAAATTCAGCACATGCGCCAGGCAAGGGATGTGCGTCAAACCGACTAGTCCCAGAGCTGCGTGGAGATTTTGGCCATTATCGCACACCACCAGGCCGGGCTTGAGGCCCACCGGCAGCAACCACTGGTCGGTCTGTTGTTCAATACCCTGCCACAACTCCTGCGCGGTGTGGGGCCTCTCCCCCAAACATATGAGTTTCAGAACGGCCTGCTAACGTTTACCCCGGGCTGTGCTGAAGTTGGTGGTGAAGGTGTGTGGCTGACGGGATGAGCTGGTGGAAACAGAGGAGGAGGAAGCCGAGTAGGAGGAGAAGGCTACAGGAGGCAAAGAATGATGCCCTGCTATACTTGGCAGCGGAAGGACGTGCGCCAAGGAACTCTCCGCCTGGGGCCCAGCCGCCACTACATTTACCCAGTGTACAGTTAGGGAGATATAGCGTCCCTGGCCGTGCTTACTGGTCCACGTATCTGTGGTTAGGTGGAACTTGCCACAGATGGCGTTGCGGAGTGCACACTTGATTTTATCGGATACTTGGTTGTGCAGGGAAGGCACGGCTGTCTTGGAGAAGTAGTGGCGGCTGGGAACCACATACTGTGGGACAGCCATAGACATCAGCTGTTTGAAGCTGTCTGTGTCCACCAGCCTGAATGACAGCATTTCAAAGGCCAGTAGTTTAGAAATGCTGGCATTCAGGCCCAGAAGCTCGAGGGTGGCTAGGTGGGAATTTACGCTTTCTCTCAAGGTTTGTGAGATGGAGAGCTGAGCGCTGCCGTGTGACATGGTGGAGATGCTTGGTGGCGCAGGTGGTGGTGTCGGTGGCACATCCTCTGTTTGGTGGGCGGCAGGTGCCAGCATTCCTCCCGAGGCGGAGGAAGAGGCCGAGGCAGCAGCAGAAGAGGGAGCAGGGGGAACCAGAGTGAGTTCCGTGCTTTGCATGTAGATGCCTGGTCATGCAGGTTGTGCTAAGGTTCAGAACGTTAATGCCTCTCTTCAGGATCTGATGGCACAGCGTGCAAACCACTCGGGTGGTCGTCAGCACATTGTTTTAGAAGTGCCATGCCAGGAAACTCCTTGAAGCTGCCTTTGGGGTGCTCGGTCCCTGGTGGCGGTGGCCAGTAGCAGGCGAACTCTCTTGGCGGCGGCTGTTCTGCTTTTGCCCCCTGCTCTCTCTTTTGCTACACTGTTGGCTCGGTCTCACCACTGCCTCTTCCTCTGAACTATGAAAGTCAGTGGCACGACCTTCATTCCATGTGGGGTCTAGGACCTCATCGTCCCCTGCATCGTCTTCCACACAGTCTTCCTCCCTGACCTCCTGTTCGGTCTGCACACTGCAGAAAGAGCGCAGCAGTTGGCACCTGTGTTTTGTCATCATCATCAGAGACGTGCGGACTCCGATGAGGTGTTATTCCCATGTCCACATCATCAGGAAACATCAGTGGTTGTGCATCAGTGCATTCTAAGTCTTTCACCACTGGGGAAGGGCTAGGTGGATTCCCTTGGGAAACCCTGCCAGCAGAGTCTTCAAACAGCATAAGAGACTGCTGCATAACTTGAGGCTCAGACAGTTTCCCTGATATGCATGGGGGTGATGTGACAGACTGATGGGCTTGGTTTTCAGGCGCCACCTGTGCGCTTTCTGCAGAAGACTGGGTGGGAGATAATGTTGTGAACGTGCTGGATCCAATGTCGGCCACCCAATTGACTAGCGCCTGTACCTGCTCAGGCCTTACCATCCTTAGAATGGCATTGGGCCCCACCAAATATCACTGTAAATTCTGGCGGGTACTGGAACCTGAGGTAGTTGGTTCACTAGGATGTGTGGCTGTGGCAGAATGGCCACGTCCTCTCCCAGAACCAGAGGGTCCACTAACACCACCACGACCGCGTCCGCGTCCCTTACTAGATGTTTTCCTCATTGTTACCGTTCACCAAGCACCACAATAAGGAAACAAATATTTGGCCCAATGTATTGAATTCAAATTCAGGCCTTTTTTTTTTACAGGCACCTAACACTGTCTGCCTATTTATTTATGTAGAGTATTACACTAATCCAGGGACAGCAGTAACCACTGATTTAGGGAATTTCAATTGTAGGCATAGTATTTAGGCCCTGGATGAAAGGGATCCTTTTACGAACAGAATTACACTTGGAGATGCACAGTAGCCTGTGAAAAATATATAGGATTATGCTTTCAGCAATTGTATTTTAAGACTTATAGTAACATAGTATAAAAGACCGAAAAAAGACATTTGTCCATCCAGTTCAGCCTGTTTCCTACAAGGTAATCCAGAGGAAGGCAAAAAAAAAAAGAAAACTGTGAGGCAGAAGCCAGTTTTCCCCACTTAAGGGGAAAAAATTCCTTCCGGACTCTAATCAGAATAACTCCCTGGATCAACGACCCCTCTCTAGTAGCTCTTACAGTAAAAAGTCCATAGTCTCACCGCTCTTATACTATAGAGTCCACAGTCTCACTGCTCTTACAGTAAAGAGTAGATAGTATCACTGCTATTACAGTAAAGAGTCCATAGTCTCACTGCTCTTACAGTAAAGAGTCCATAGTCTCACAGCTCTTAGAGTATAGAGTCCATAGTCTCACTGCTCTTACCATAAAGAATCCATAGTCTCACTGCTCTTACAGTAAAGAGTCCATAGTCTCACTGCTCTTACCATAAAGAGTCCATATTCTCACTGCTCTTACAGTACAGAGTCCATAGTCTCACTGCTTTTACAGTAAATAGTCCATAGTCTCACTGCTCTTACAGTATAGAGTCCATAGTCTCACTGCTCTTACAGTAAAGAGTCCATAGTCTCACTGCTCTTACAGTATAGAGTCCATAGTCTCACTGCTCTTACAGTATAGAGTCCATAGTCTCACTGCTCTTACAGTACAGAGTCCATAGTCTCACTGCTCTTACAGTATAAAGTCCATAGTCTCACTGCTATTACAGTATAGAGTCCATAGTCTCACTGCTATTACAGTATAGAGTCCATAGTCTCACTGCTCTTACAGTAAAGAGTAGATAGTATCACTGCTATTACAGTAAAGAGTCCATGGTCTCACTGCTCTTACAGTACAGAGTCCATAGTCTCACTGCTCTTACAGTAAAGAGTCCATAGTCTCACTGCTCTTAGAGTATAGAGTCCATAGTCTCACAGCTCTTACCATACAAGAATCCATAGTCTCACTGCTCTTACAGTAAAGAGTCCATAGTCTCACTGTTCTTACCAGTATAGAGTCCATAGTCTCACTGCTCTTACAGTAAAGAGTATATAGTCTCACTGCTCTTACAGTATAGAGTCCATAGTCTCACTGCTCTTACAGTAAAGAGTCCATAGTCTCACTGCTCTTACAGTATAGAGTCCATAGTCTCACTGCTCTTACAGTAAAGAGTCCATAGTCTCACTGCTATTACAGTAAAGAGTCCATAGTCTCACTGCTCTTACAGTACAGAGTCCATAGTCTCACTGCTCTTACAGTAAAGAGTCCATAGTCTCACTGCTCTTACAGTAAAGAGTCCATAGTCTCACTGCTCTTACCATAAAGAGTCCATAGTCTCACTGCTCTTACAGTAAGGAGTCCATAGTCTCCTGCTCATACAGTATAGAGTCCATAGTCTCACTGCTCTTACAGTAAAGAGTCCATAGTCTCATTGCTCTTACAGTAAGGAGTCCATAGTCTCACTGCTCTTACAGTAAAGAGTCCATAGTCTCACTGCTCTTACAGTAAAGAGTCCATAGTCTCACTGCTCTTACAGTAAAGAGTCCATAGTCTCACTGCTGTTACAGTAAAGAGTCCATAGTCTCACTGCTCTTACAGTAAAGAGTCCATAGTCTCACTGCTCTTACAGTAAAGAGTCCATAGTCTCACTGCTCTTACAGTAAAGAGTCCATAGTCTCACTGCTCTTACAGTATAGAGTCCATAGTCTCACTGCTCTGTACAGTAAAGAGTCCATAGTCTCACTGCTATTACCGTAAAGAGTCGATAGTCTCACTGCTCGTACAGTATAGAGTCCATAGTCTAACTGCTCTTACAGTATAGAGTCCATAGTCTCACTGCTCTTACAGTATAGAGTCCATAGTCTCACTGTTCTTACAGTAAAGAGTCCATAGTCTCACTGCTCTTACAGTATAGAGTCCATAGTCTCACTGCTCTTACAGTACAGAGTCCATAGTCTCACTGCTCTTACAGTATAGAGTCCATAGTCTCACTGCTCTTACAGTATAAGAGTCCATAGTCTCACTGCTCTTACAGTATAGAGTCCATAGTCTCACTGCTCTTACAGTAAAGAGTCCATAGTCTCACTGCTCTTACAGTAAAGAGTCCATGGTCTCACTGCTCTTACAGTACAGAGTCCATAGTCTCACTGCTCTTACAGTATAGAGTCCATAGTCTCACTGCTCTTACAGTATAGAGTCCATAGTCTCACTGCTCTTACAGTAAAGAGTCCATAGTCTCACTGCTCTTACAGTAAAGAGTCCATAGTCTCACTGCTCTTACAGTATAGAGTCCATAGTCTCACTGCTCTTACAGTATAGAGTCCATAGTCTCACTGCTCTTACAGTAAAGAGTCCATAGTCTCACTGCTCTTACAGTATAGAGTCCATAGTCTCACTGCTCTTACAGTATAGAGTCCATAGTCTCACTGCTATTACAGTATAGAGTCCATAGTCTCACTGCTCTTACAGTATAGAGTCCATAGTCTCACTGCTCTTACAGTAAAGAGTCCATAGTCTCACTGCTCTTACAGTATAGAGTCCATAGTCTCACTGCTCTTACAGTATAGAGTCCATAGTCTCACTGCTCTTACAGTAAAGAGTCCATAGTCTCACTGCTCTTACCAGTAAAGAGTCCATAGTCTCACTGCTCTTACAGTAAAGAGTCTATAGTCTCACTGCTCTTACAGTATAGAGTCCATAGTCTCACTGCTCTTACAGTAAAGAGTCCATAGTCTCACTGCTCTTACAGTAAAGAGTCCATAGTCTCACTGCTCTTACAGTATAGAGTCCATAGTCTCACTGCTCTTACAGTAAAGAGTCCATAGTCTCACTGCTCTTACAGTATAGAGTCCATAGTCTCACTGTTCTTACAGTAAAGAGTCCATAGTCTCACTGCTCTTACAGTAAAGAGTCCATAGTCTCACTGCTCTTACAGTAAAGAGTCCATAGTCTCACTGCTCTTACAGTATAGAGTCCATAGTCTCACTGCTCTTACAGTAAAGAGTCCATAGTCTCACTGCTCTTACAGTAAAGAGTCCATAGTCTCACTGCTCTTACAGTACAGAGTCCATAGTCTCACTGCTCTTACAGTAAAGAGTCCATAGTCTCACTGCTCTTACAGTAAAGAGTCCATAGTCTCACTGCTCTTACAGTAAAGAGTCCATAGTCTCACTGCTCTTACAGTATAGAGTCCATAGTCTCACTGCTCTTACAGTATAGAGTCCATAGTCTCACTGCTCTTACAGTATAGAGTCCATAGTCTCACTGCTCTTACAGTATAGAGTCCATAGTCTCACTGCTCTTACAGTAAAGAGTCCATAGTCTCACTGCTCTTACAGTATAGAGTCCATAGTCTCACTGCTCTTACAGTAAAGAGTCCATAGTCTCACTGCTCTTACAGTATAGAGTCCATAGTCTCACTGCTCTTACAGTATAGAGTCCATAGTCTCACTGCTCTTACAGTATAGAGTCCATAGTCTCACTGCTCTTACAGTATAGAGTCCATAGTCTCACTGCTCTTACAGTATAGAGTCCATAGTCTCACTGCTCTTACAGTAAAGAGTCCATAGTCTCACTGCTCTTACAGTAAAGAGTCCATAGTCTCACTGCTCTTACAGTAAAGAGTCCATAGTCTCACTGCTCTTACAGTATAGAGTCCATAGTCTCACTGCTCTTACAGTATAGAGTCCATAGTCTCACTGCTCTTACAGTATAAGAGTCCATAGTCTCACTGCTCTTACAGTATAGAGTCCATAGTCTCACTGCTCTTACAGTATAGAGTCCATAGTCTCACTGCTCTTACAGTAAAGAGTCCATAGTCTCACTGCTCTTACAGTAAAGAGTCCATAGTCTCACTGCTCTTACAGTAAAGAGTCCATAGTCTCACTGCTCTTACAGTATAGAGTCCATAGTCTCACTGCTCTTACAGTATAGAGTCCATAGTCTCACTGCTCTTACAGTATAGAGTCCATAGTCTCACTGCTCTTACAGTAAAGAGTCCATAGTCTCACTGCTCTTACAGTAAAGAGTCCATAGTCTCACTGCTCTTACAGTATAGAGTCCATAGTCTCACTGCTCTTACAGTAAAGAGTCCATAGTCTCACTGCTCTTACAGTATAGAGTCCATAGTCTCACTGCTCTTACAGTATAGAGTCCATAGTCTCACTGCTCTTACAGTATAGAGTCCATAGTCTCACTGCTCTTACAGTAAAGAGTCCATAGTCTCACTGCTCTTACAGTATAGAGTCCATAGTCTCACTGCTCTTACAGTAAAGAGTCCATAGTCTCACTGCTCTTACAGTAAAGAGTCCATAGTCTCACTGCTCTTACAGTATAGAGTCCATAGTCTCACTGCTCTTACAGTAAAGAGTCCATAGTCTCACTGCTCTTACAGTATAGAGTCCATAGTCTCACTGCTCTTACAGTAAAGAGTCCATAGTCTCACTGCTCTTACAGTAAAGAGTCCATAGTCTCACTGCTCTTACAGTATAGAGTCCATAGTCTCACTGCTCTTACAGTAAAGAGTCCATAGTCTCACTGCTCTTACAGTAAAGAGTCCATAGTCTCACTGCTCTTACAGTATAGAGTCCATAGTCTCACTGCTCTTACAGTAAAGAGTCCATAGTCTCACTGCTCTTACAGTATAGAGTCCATAGTCTCACTGCTCTTACAGTAAAGAGTCCATAGTCTCACTGCTCTTACAGTATAGAGTCCATAGTCTCACTGCTCTTACAGTAAAGAGTCCATAGTCTCACTGCTCTTACAGTAAAGAGTCCATAGTCTCACTGCTCTTACAGTAAAGAGTCCATAGTCTCACTGCTCTTACAGTATAGAGTCCATAGTCTCACTGCTCTTACAGTAAAGAGTCCATAGTCTCACTGCTCTTACAGTATAGAGTCCATAGTCTCACTGCTCTTACAGTAAAGAGTCCATAGTCTCACTGCTCTTACAGTAAAGAGTCCATAGTCTCACTGCTCTTACAGTAAAGAGTCCATAGTCTCACTGCTCTTACAGTATAGAGTCCATAGTCTCACTGCTCTTACAGTAAAGAGTCCATAGTCTCACTGCTCTTACAGTAAAGAGTCCATAGTCTCACTGCTCTTACAGTATAGAGTCCATAGTCTCACTGCTCTTACAGTAAAGAGTCCATAGTCTCACTGCTCTTACAGTATAGAGTCCATAGTCTCACTGCTCTTACAGTATAGAGTCCATAGTCTCACTGCTCTTACAGTATAGAGTCCATAGTCTCACTGCTCTTACAGTATAGAGTCCATAGTCTCACTGCTCTTACAGTATAGAGTCCATAGTCTCACTGCTCTTACAGTATAGAGTCCATAGTCTCACTGCTCTTACAGTAAAGAGTCCATAGTCTCACTGCTCTTACAGTATAGAGTCCATAGTCTCACTGCTCTTACAGTAAAGAGTCCATAGTCTCACTGCTCTTACAGTAAAGAGTCCATAGTCTCACTGCTCTTACAGTAAAGAGTCCATAGTCTCACTGCTCTTACAGTAAAGAGTCCATAGTCTCACTGCTCTTACAGTAAAGAGTCCATAGTCTCACTGCTCTTACAGTAAAGAGTCCATAGTCTCACTGCTCTTACAGTAAAGAGTCCATAGTCTCACTGCTCTTACAGTAAAGAGTCCATAGTCTCACTGCTCTTACAGTATAGAGTCCATAGTCTCACTGCTCTTACAGTATAGAGTCCATAGTCTCACTGCTCTTACAGTAAAGAGTCCATAGTCTCACTGCTCTTACAGTATAGAGTCCATAGTCTCACTGCTCTTACAGTAAAGAGTCCATAGTCTCACTGCTCTTACAGTATAGAGTCCATAGTCTCACTGCTCTTACAGTAAAGAGTCCATAGTCTCACTGCTCTTACAGTAAAGAGTCCATAGTCTCACTGCTCTTACAGTATAGAGTCCATAGTCTCACTGCTCTTACAGTATAGAGTCCATAGTCTCACTGCTCTTACAGTATAGAGTCCATAGTCTCACTGCTCTTACAGTATAGAGTCCATAGTCTCACTGCTCTTACAGTAAAGAGTCCATAGTCTCACTGCTCTTACAGTAAAGAGTCCATAGTCTCACTGCTCTTACAGTATAGAGTCCATAGTCTCACTGCTCTTACAGTATAGAGTCCATAGTCTCACTGCTCTTACAGTATAGAGTCCATAGTCTCACTGCTCTTACAGTAAAGAGTCCATAGTCTCACTGCTCTTACAGTATAGAGTCCATAGTCTCACTGCTCTTACAGTAAAGAGTCCATAGTCTCACTGCTCTTACAGTAAAGAGTCCATAGTCTCACTGCTCTTACAGTAAAGAGTCCATAGTCTCACTGCTCTTACAGTATAGAGTCCATAGTCTCACTGCTCTTACAGTATAGAGTCCATAGTCTCACTGCTCTTACAGTACAGAGTCCATAGTCTCACTGCTCTTACAGTAAAGAGTCCATAGTCTCACTGCTCTTACAGTATAGAGTCCATAGTCTCACTGCTCTTACAGTATAGAGTCCATAGTCTCACTGCTCTTACAGTATAGAGTCCATAGTCTCACTGCTCTTACAGTATAGAGTCCATAGTCTCACTGCTCTTACAGTATAGAGTCCATAGTCTCACTGCTCTTACAGTATAGAGTCCATAGTCTCACTGCTCTTACAGTAAAGAGTCCATAGTCTCACTGCTCTTACAGTAAAGAGTCCATAGTCTCACTGCTCTTACAGTAAAGAGTCCATAGTCTCACTGCTCTTACAGTAAAGAGTCCATAGTCTCACTGCTCTTACAGTAAAGAGTCCATAGTCTCACTGCTCTTACAGTATAGAGTCCATAGTCTCACTGCTCTTACAGTAAAGAGTCCATAGTCTCACTGCTCTTACAGTAAAGAGTCCATAGTCTCACTGCTCTTACAGTATAGAGTCCATAGTCTCACTGCTCTTACAGTATAGAGTCCATAGTCTCACTGCTCTTACAGTAAAGAGTCCATAGTCTCACTGCTCTTACAGTATAGAGTCCATAGTCTCACTGCTCTTACAGTATAGAGTCCATAGTCTCACTGCTCTTACAGTAAAGAGTCCATAGTCTCACTGCTCTTACAGTAAAGAGTCCATAGTCTCACTGCTCTTACAGTAAAGAGTCCATAGTCTCACTGCTCTTACAGTAAAGAGTCCATAGTCTCACTGCTCTTACAGTAAAGAGTCCATAGTCTCACTGCTCTTACAGTATAGAGTCCATAGTCTCACTGCTCTTACAGTAAAGAGTCCATAGTCTCACTGCTCTTACAGTAAAGAGTCCATAGTCTCACTGCTCTTACAGTATAGAGTCCATAGTCTCACTGCTCTTACAGTAAAGAGTCCATAGTCTCACTGCTCTTACAGTATAGAGTCCATAGTCTCACTGCTCTTACAGTAAAGAGTCCATAGTCTCACTGCTCTTACAGTATAGAGTCCATAGTCTCACTGCTCTTACAGTAAAGAGTCCATAGTCTCACTGCTCTTACAGTAAAGAGTCCATAGTCTCACTGCTCTTACAGTAAAGAGTCCATAGTCTCACTGCTCTTACAGTATAGAGTCCATAGTCTCACTGCTCTTACAGTACAGAGTCCATAGTCTCACTGCTCTTACAGTAAAGAGTCCATAGTCTCACTGCTCTTACAGTAAAGAGTCCATAGTCTCACTGCTCTTACAGTAAAGAGTCCATAGTCTCACTGCTCTTACAGTATAGAGTCCATAGTCTCACTGCTCTTACAGTATAGAGTCCATAGTCTCACTGCTCTTACAGTATAGAGTCCATAGTCTCACTGCTCTTACAGTATAGAGTCCATAGTCTCACTGCTCTTACAGTAAAGAGCCCATAGTCTCACTGTTCTTACAGTATAGAGTCCATAGTCTCACTGCTCTTACAGTAAAGAGTCCATAGTCTCACTGCTCTTACAGTAAAGAGTCCATAGTCTCACTGCTCTTACAGTATAGAGTCCATAGTCTCACTGCTCTTACAGTATAGAGTCCATAGTCTCACTGCTCTTACAGTAAAGAGTCCATAGTCTCACTGCTCTTACAGTAAAGAGTCCATAGTCTCACTGCTCTTACAGTAAAGAGTCCATAGTCTCACTGCTCTTACAGTAAAGAGTCCATAGTCTCACTGCTATTACAGTAAAGAGTCCATAGTCTCACTGCTCTTACAGTATAGAGTCCATAGTCTCACTGCTCTTACAGTATAGAGTCCATAGTCTCACTGCTCTTACAGTATAGAGTCCATAGTCTCACTGCTCTTACAGTATAGAGTCCATAGTCTCACTGCTCTTACAGTAAAGAGTCCATAGTCTCACTGTTCTTACAGTATAGAGTCCATAGTCTCACTGCTCTTACAGTAAAGAGTCCATAGTCTCACTGCTCTTACAGTAAAGAGTCCATAGTCTCACTGCTCTTACAGTATAGAGTCCATAGTCTCACTGCTCTTACAGTATAGAGTCCATAGTCTCACTGCTCTTACAGTATAGAGTCCATAGTCTCACTGCTCTTACAGTAAAGAGTCCATAGTCTCACTGCTCTTACAGTATAGAGTCCATAGTCTCACTGCTCTTACAGTAAAGAGTCCATAGTCTCACTGCTCTTACAGTAAAGAGTCCATAGTCTCACTGCTCTTACAGTAAAGAGTCCATAGTCTCACTGCTCTTACAGTAAAGAGTCCATAGTCTCACTGCTCTTACAGTAAAGAGTCCATAGTCTCACTGCTCTTACAGTATAGAGTCCATAGTCTCACTGCTCTTACAGTATAGAGTCCATAGTCTCACTGCTCTTACAGTAAAGAGTCCATAGTCTCACTGCTCTTACAGTATAGAGTCCATAGTCTCACTGCTCTTACAGTAAAGAGTCCATAGTCTCACTGCTCTTACAGTAAAGAGTCCATAGTCTCACTGCTCTTACAGTAAGAGTCCATAGTCTCACTGCTCTTACAGTATAGAGTCCATAGTCTCACTGCTCTTACAGTATAGAGTCCATAGTCTCACTGCTCTTACAGTAAGAGTCCATAGTCTCACTGCTCTTACAGTAAAGAGTCTATAGTCTCACTGCTATTACAGTAAAGAGTCCATAGTCTCACTGCTCTTACAGTAAAGAGTCCATAGTCTCACTGCTCTTACAGTACAGAGTCCATAGTCTCACTGCTCTTACAGTAAAGAGTCCATAGTCTCACTGCTCTTACAGTAAAGAGTCCATAGTCTCACTGCTCTTACAGTAAAGAGTCCATAGTCTCACTGCTATTACAGTAAAGAGTCCATAGTCTCACTGCTCTTACAGTACAGAGTCCATAGTCTCACTGCTCTTACAGTAAAGAGTCCATAGTCTCACTGCTCATACAGTATAGAGTCCATAGTCTCACTGCTCTTACAGTATAGAGTCCATAGTCTCACTGCTGTTACAGTATAGAGTCCATAGTCTCACTGCTCTTACAGTATAGAGTCCATAGTCTCACTGCTCTTACAGTATATAGTCCATAGTCTCACTGTTCTTACTGTAAAGAGTCCATAGTCTCACTGCTCTTACAGTAAAGAGTCCATAGTCTCACTGCTCTTACAGTAAAGAGTCCATAGTCTCACTGCTCTTACAGTAAAGAGTCCATAGTCTCACTGCTCTTACAGTAAAGAGTCCATAGTCTCACTGCTCTTACAGTATAGAGTCCATAGTCTCACTGCTCTTACAGTAAAGAGTCCATAGTCTCACTGCTCTTACAGTACAGAGTCCATAGTCTCACTGCTCTTACAGTAAAGAGTCCATAGTCTCACTGCTCTTACAGTATAGAGTCCATAGTCTCACTGCTCTTACAGTATAGAGTCCATAGTCTCACTGCTCTTACAGTAAAGAGTCCATAGTCTCACTGCTCTTACAGTATAGAGTCCATAGTCTCACTGCTCTTACAGTAAAGAGTCCATAGTCTCACTGCTCTTACAGTAAAGAGTCCATAGTCTCACTGCTCTTACAGTAAAGAGTCCATAGTCTCACTGCTCTTACAGTAAAGAGTCCATAGTCTCACTGCTCTTACAGTAAAGAGTCCATAGTCTCACTGCTCTTACAGTAAAGAGTCCATAGTCTCACTGCTCTTACAGTAAAGAGTCCATAGTCTCACTGCTCTTACAGTAAAGAGTCCATAGTCTCACTGCTCTTACAGTAAAGAGTCCATAGTCTCACTGCTCTTACAGTAAAGAGTCCATAGTCTCACTGCTCTTACAGTATAGAGTCCATAGTCTCACTGCACTTACAGTAAAGAGCCCATAGTCTCACTGCTCTTACAGTATAGAGTCCATAGTCTCACTGCTCTTACAGTAAAGAGTCCATAGTCTCACTGCTCTTACAGTAAAGAGTCCATAGTCTCACTGCTCTTACAGTATAGAGTCCATAGTCTCACTGCTCTTACAGTATAGAGTCCATAGTCTCACTGCTCTTACAGTAAGAGTCCATAGTCTCACTGCTCTTACTGTAAAGAGTCCATAGTCTCACTGCTCTTACAGTAAAGAGTCCATAGTCTCACTGCTCTTACTGTAAAGAGTCCATAGTCTCACTGCTCTTACAGTACCGAGTCCATAGTCTCACTGCTCTTACAGTAAAGAGTCCATAGTCTCATTGCTCTTACAGCATAGAGTCCATAGTCTCACTGCTCTTACAGTAAAGAGTCCATAGTCTCACTGCTCTTACAGTAAAGAGTCCATAGTCTCACTGCTATTACAGTAAAGAGTCCATAGTCTCACTGCTCTTATAGTACAGAGTCCATAGTCTCACTGCTCTTACAGTAAAGAGTCCATAGTCTCACTGCTCATACAGTATAGAGTCCATAGTCTCACTGCTCTTACAGTATAGAGTCCATAGTCTCACTGCTCTTACAGTATAGAGTCCATAGTCTCACTGCTCTTATAGTACAGAGTCCATAGTCTCACTGCTCTTACAGTAAAGAGTCCATAGTCTCACTGCTCTTACAGTATAGAGTCCACAGTCTCACTGCTCTTACAGTATAGAGTCCATAGTCTCACTGCTATTACACTACAGAGTCCATAGTCTTACTGCTCTTACAGTATAGAGTCCATAGTCTCACTGCTCTTACATTATAGAGTCCATAGTCTCACTGCACTTACAGTATATAGTCCATAGTCTCCCTGTTCTTACTGTAAAGAGTCCATACTCTCACTGCTCTTACAGTAAAGAGTCCATAGTCTCACTGCTCTTACAGTAAAGAGTCCATAGTCTCACTGCTCTTACAGTAAAGAGTCCATAGTCTCACTGTTATTACAGTAAAGAGTCCATAGTCTCACTGCTCTTACAGTATAGAGTCCATAGTCTCATTGCTATTACTGTAAAGAGTCCATAGTCTCACTGCTCTTACAGTAAAGAGTCCATAGTCTCACTGCTCTTACAGTATAGAGTCCATAGTCTCACTGCTCTTACAGTATAGAGCCCATAGTCTCATAGCTCTTACAGTAAAGAGTCTATAGTCTCACTGCTCTTACAGTATAGAGTCCATAGTCTCAGTGCTCTTACAGTATAGAGTCCATACTCTCATTGCACTTACAGTAAAGAGTCCGTAGTCTCACTGCTCTTACAGTATAGAGTCCATAGTCTCACTGCTCTTACAGTAAAGAGTCCATAGTCTCACTGCTCTTACAGTAAAGAGTCCATAGTCTCACTGCTCTTACAGTAAAGAGTCCATAGTCTCACTGCTCTTACAGTAAAGAGTCCATAGTCTCACTGCTCTTACAGTAAAGAGTCCATAGTCTCACTGCTCTTACAGTATAGAGTCCATAGTCTCACTGCTATTACAGTAAAGAGTCCATAGTCTCACTGCTCTTACAGTAAAGAGTCCATAGTCTCACTGCTCTTACAGTATAGAGTCCATAGTCTCACTGCTCTTACAGTATAGAGTCCATAGTCTCACTAGCTCTTACAGTAAAGAGTCTATAGTCTCACTGCTCTTACAGTAAAGAGTCCATAGTCTCACTGCTCTTACAGTATAGAGTCCATAGTCTCACTGCTCTTACAGTAAAGAGTCCATAGTCTCACTGCTCTTACAGTATAGAGTCCATAGTCTCACTGCTCTTGATAAAGATGCTCTAATCAGAGCTATAACGTTTGCTTTGCTGCTCCAAATCAATAGCTAGATCGTAAGGTTTTGTGCGCACAGAAGAGATGACTTGACACCTTCAGGGTCAATTCAGTTCTTAGCTTTATTACACAGCACATTCCTATACATAGTGAGGAAGGGGAGGGGAGGAGTTCATTGGGTAATGTCCTTATTTGGTCAACAGTGGTCCAAGGTATATCACAAATAATCCCTCCAGAGGGGGTCTTCCAACATGTGCCCAAACCCTCATGCTGTCCTTTGTTCTTGTCTTCAAGCTACAGGATGTGGGAGCCATCTTGGTTTCTGAGAAAGATATTCATATATGCACATCTCTATCAGTCCCCCTTGGATATCATTCTTTCCCTAAACCTAACCATCTGTCCCAATGTTTCGAATCCTCTTCTCCAGCTTCCATGACAAGCTATTCCTTGTGAATAACCTCCCATGACACTGTTACGCATTGGAAAGTCAGATGATCTGTCCCTACTCTGAATTGTCCTTCCAAATGGTGTTATAAAGGGAAGACTGACAGAGTGTAGTGCACCTTGGTTTTCATCCTCAATTTCATCATAATATTCTCCCATAAGCATCTCTGGGGTAGCGTCAGCCACAGCTTTAGCCAGAAGTTTCCTGATGCAGGGGATGACACAGCAGACAATTAATGCAAACATTAACAATACAACCGTTATTATTATACCAATCTGTAGTAAGGTCTGTTTCCAATTTTTAAACCAGCTGTCAAACCACTCACCCCATGGATTATCTATACCAGAATTTCTTTTTAATTCCTCTGAAAGAGAGGTAAGCCCCTTAAGAGCATTCGTGACCTGGCCATTTGGTCCTAAATTATCGGGAATTACAGTACAACAGGTCTCACCAATCATTTTACATACACCTCCTTTTTCAGCAAGTAGCATATCTAGGGCCATTCTATTTTGGAATGCCATAACACTAGTGGGCCCTAGCTGTTCTACTATTCCTTTTAAGGCATCTCTGGTAAAGTTTACGAATCTCTGTTGATTATAATAGATATAATTGATCCAATCCACATTTTTATTTACCGTAATTATAGGGATGAGGGATTCAAAACCTGCTGCCACTTGATCTCTAGCTTTGAACTCATCTGGGACCCCCTGGGCACTCCTATGGCATCTATGTACACATGAGAATCAAGGCTACCTCTTGGATTTGTTTCCCTTTTCCTTCTTATAACTGTTCCTTCATCTGGCAGAGAGGGATTAAAATATTCTAATTCGGGGTTTCTTAAAATTTCTATAGTCTTTTTCCAGTCAAGCGGGTTAAATATGTGGAACGGCATCAACACCAAGGCCAAAGCACATTGTCCATGCCAGACAATTTCTAATTTTGTCCTCAGCTTCATATCCGCACACAACCATATCACATCTCCCAGAGCTCGGGTCTGGTTCCATAAGTGGGTTTGGTAATCAGTCCCAGTGGTGTTGACCACAGTTCCACAGTAACCCTTGGGAAATCTACCCAGGTGCTTTCCCTCTGACCCTCTATCTCAAAACAGGTATAATTCCCTTTGTATATTGTGATGCCTTCTCCAGGTGATGGTGCTTCGCTTAAGATTGGGAATTTCCCTTTCCAAAAATTACACACGGTTTCATTAATAGTCTGATTTACATACAGGCCGATAAAACAGGAATAATGGTTTGGATCTAGGTGAAGGGGTACAGTCCCCAGATGGGGCCTGGCTGTAGAGCAGGTGATACAACCTGACCTATTTACCTGGGATGCTGTATACTTCATCCATTCCAACCAAAAATTGCTATCAGAGAATCCTGTTTCCACAGCCAAAGTTTCCTCCATGGTATCACGGAGCCCTGGCTTGACTCTCCCCTGGGAGGAGAGGATTCCCTGATAAGGAGTCAGGCCTGTCTACTCTGGCTTCAAGATCTCCTAATTGGAACTGTACAAGGGGGCATTAGGGAGACTGCTTGATGTTTGATACCTTCCCAACACATATTTTCCCAGGTCTACTTTCTGTGGGTTCTCTAGGGCCAGAATCAGAGGGTGACACTCTCCAGGCTCTACCTTTGTCAGATCACACCTTTCTTTCCATGATCTTTCTTTGTCAGAAAAATGCAGCCTATCCACCAAAGATGTCCCTTTGTCATCCTTCCGAGACATTCCCTCTGCTGGCCGGTATCCCCAATCTGTTCCGGTATTTGCTATTACATCTCCCCATGAGGAACACCATTCATTTCCTTCTCTGGTTACACAAATGTAATACTGAACTCCCCTTCGCGCATACACCCTTCCTTGATGCATTAATGTACAATTTGCCACTTCACAATAGTCAAACTCAAACACCTGTATTGTAGCACTAGTATTTACCCACAAGGTATATAATGACTGCGTCCCCTCATTCAGTCCCACCCATCCCACTATCAGCAAGAGAAAGGATATCATTTTTGACAAATCTCTGGCTCCAAGCCTGGAACCTTCTTGCAGTGAGATGCGTGAATCCACGTTTTCTTGCCCTCGAGCTTTACTGAGGTGGGAGTGGTCAGCAGAACCAGGAAGGGACCGTCAAATCTGGGCTCAAGAGTCTTTCGGACGTACTTCTTCACTAGAACCCAATCTCCTGGTTGAAGGGTATGACTTCCAGGAATCTGGCTGGGATCTGGAAGTGAAGAAAATACTCGAGAATGTAGATCAGTCAGGTGTTTACACAGAGCAGACACATAGGCAGATAAACAATCATATTGCAAAGCAAGTTCTTGGGGAAAATACTGTCCTAACTTAGGGGCACTACCAAATAAAATCTCAAAAGGGGACAGCTTCTCTTTTCCTCTAGGGGTATGCCTCACACTAAATAGGGCAATAGGAAGAGCCTCTGGCCATGGCCTTCCAGTCTCTTGTGCCATTTTCAACATTTTTAGCTTTAATGTGCCGTTCATTCTTTCCACTTTTCCGCTGCTTTGTGGTCTGTAGGGAGTATGGAAGGCAAGATGGGTCCCTAGTGCAGCCCATATCTCCTGAGCCACATCTGCTATAAAGGCAGGTCCTTGATCGCTCTCTATTACTTCAGGTACCCCGAATCTACAGACAATTTCATTTAACAACTTCTTCACTGTTGTCTTTGCCGTCTGATTCTTCACGGGGTAGGCTTCAGGCCATCCAGAGAACATGTCTATGACCACCAGGGCATACTGAAACCCTTGAGCAGGGGGCATTTGTATGTGGTCAATCTGAATCCTTTGAAAGGGGTAGAGAGGTTTTGGTAGGCACTTGACAGGGACTTTTCCATCTTCCCAGGATTACATTTGGCACAGACCATGCAGCTATTGACATGTCGAGTGGTGAATGTAGTAATGGCCGAGGGCAAGCCATATAGAAGAGATAAGGTTATTCATTGCAGATTTTCCTTGATGTGTTGGCCCATGAGCCCAAGAGACTACTGCAGGGTAGAGACTTCTAGGCAAACAGAGGAGATGTCCTTTCCTCCAAATCTGGTCTTCATCAGGGCTTCCTCCGTTTTCAAACCACACTTCCTTCTCTTCTTCAGATGCTGCTTCTTGTATATCCCCTAATGTTTCCTTTGTAAGCAGGAGTCCACTGGGTATACCCGTCTCATCTTTTGCTGCACTGGATCGTGTCTGCACTGCCATCATCGTCACCTCCTCTCTTTTCCTCATCGCCGCTTCCTTTGCTGCTTTATCAGCTCTTGCATTTCCCTGTGTTTCCGGAGTATCAGCTCTCGAATGCGCCTTAACTTTGAGTATGGCTACTTGTTTAGGGAGTGCCAAGGCTTCCATCAAAGCGTGCACAGCTTCTGCATTCTTTATGGGAATCCCGTTAGCTGTGATAAAATTGCGGCTCTTCCAGATGGGACCGAAATCATGGGCTACTCCAAAGGCGTATCTAGAGTCTGTGTGTATATTGGCAGTTTTCCTCTCAGCTATTCGGCAGGCTTCAGCGAGAGCTATCAGTTCAGCCTCTTGGGCAGATTTGTCAGGAGAAAGAGGGCCAGCCTGCAACACTTCATCTGAAGAGGTGACAGCATATCCAGTGTGATACCTGCCCTGTTCATCTGCATATCGGGATCCATCCACAAACAAGTTGAGGTCAGGGTTGTTCAAAGCTGTTTCAGTTACATTTGGAAGAGGCTCAGTCTCTTGTTTAATCAATTCCACACAATCATGACAGTCTCCAGAGTAAAAATCATCGGCAGAATAAACACCTTCCTCCTCAGCTGTCCCCCTTGAGGAAAAGGGAGGAGGGACGCGGGGTTAAGCACATGACATCTAGATATAGTAACAGTATCCGGAAGTAAAGGGAACACTGAAGACGGAGATGCCTAGCAGCTGAGAGATGTTTCGGCTGAGTTTGCTGGAGGATTGCAGAAATGTCATGGGGAGCTAAAATATGCAGGGGGTGACCCAGGACAATGTCAGAAGTTTTATCTAGAAGGAGATGACAGGCGTGGATAGCTCGAATACAGGAAGGTGTCCCACGAGCTACTGGGTCCAGGCGGGCTGAATAGTAGCCCAGAGGCCTGTGCCTGCCTCCATGACTCTGGGTTAGAACCCCAGTTGCATGTCCCTGGCGTTCCATGACATACAGTCTAAAGGGTAGGCTATAGTTCGGCAACCCCAGAGCTGGAGAGGACGAGGCCACTTCCTGCAACTGTTTAAAACAGCGTTTAGCCTCATCTGTCAAATAAAAGGGACATGAGGTATGCAATCATACAGAGGCTGCATAAGAATGGAAGCATCCAGGATCCAAGGGCGACAGTATGATATGAGTCCCAAAAAGGCTTGCAGTTGTTTAGAGGTAGCGGGTTCTTTAATTTGAAGAATTGCTGTCTTCCTGTCCTCTGTAAGGTGTTTAGCACCAAGACTGAGGCAATGTCCAAGGAACACCACCTTTGACCGACACCACTGGATTTTGTCTTTGGAAACCTTGCACCCCTGATTCGACAAGAAAAGAAGTAAAGAGAGCGAAGCATCAGAACAGATATTTATGTCCGGGGCACACACTAAAAGATCGTCCACATACTGGAGCAGCACAACGTCATCATGAGTTTGTTTCCATTCATCCAAGATAGATGACATGACTTTACTGAATTGAGATGGGCTATTCTGAGCCCCTTGAGGCATGACTGTCCAGGTATACTGGGATCCAGCATGGGTAAAAGCAAAAGGTATTGACATTCGGGGTGTAAAGGCACAGAGAAAAAAGCATTAGCCAGGTCAATGACTGTAAAAACTGCTGCGTCAGAGGGTATGTTAGAAAGCAGGGTATGAGGATTCGGTACAATGGGGGTTTCTAGGAAGGTGGCTTCATTAACCGCCCGAAGATCATGTACCATCCTATAGGTATCAGGTTGTCCCTTTTCCCCTTCTTCCTTACTGGGAAGAGGGGTGTGTTACACGAGGGATGTGGTAGGTATTATAGCACCAACTTTCAAGAACGCCCGCAGCTGTTGAGTGATGGCATCCATCTGGGCCATAGATAAGGGGTATTGAGGCTTCCTAGGGAGCACTGCTCCTGGTTTGAGGTGCACCATTACAGGTTGTACCCGCAACCGACCCACATCCTGAGGTCCTGTGGACCACAATGTCTCAGGTATAACAGACAGCACAGCAGCAGGGAGTGGTTCAGTAGTGGGAGGACAATCTTCTAAGGATGTAAGCGCGGCCAGCAGCACAGTTTCTTCTGGCTGCAAAGGAGTAGAAAGGGTAACAGTACCATCAGAGTGAAACTGAATAATAGCCTGCATCTTTTGTAGTAAGTCCGCTCCTAGAAGGTTAAGTGGACATGTGGAGGAAACTACAAATTGCGAGTACTCGAGTACAGGGCTGTGGGCCAAAAGAAATATCAAGAGGTTTGGTTAGGGGAGAGGGCCTAGCACGACCATCTATGCCAACACACTGCACAGTAATTTTGTCTAAAAAAGATGGGTCAGAGATCTCATCACGTCGGATTACACTTCTGGCTGCACCAGTATCCACAAGAAATGTGTGCATATCCCCTCCTACCTGCAGCTGCACAGTAGGTGCAGGGCCACAGTGGGGGGAAGGAGGGCCATAGTGAGATTGGCTTCTCCGACGTGTGGATCTGGCTTGCCCCTGTCCTATAAAGCATTGTTACAGTCCTCCCTTGCTCCTGCTGGGGGAGCCCATGGAAACACACGAGGCGGCCCCCTCTGCCTTGTTGAGGGGGCGGTGGGGGCACACCCTTTTGAAATGTCCCAGCTGGCCACACCCATAGCAGAGACGAGCAGGTCTGTTATCTCTCTGGGGAGGGGGCATCCTGTCCTGTCACAAGCATGATGCTAGTCCTGGGGGCTGCTTCAATACCTTTAGCTACCAGTGTTAATGTCTCCATAGAAACAGAACGATATTCTGGACGGGCAATTTTTAGTGACTTTTGAATGTGGGGTTTTAGTCCATCAGCAAAAGCACTAGACAACATCCTAGTCTGTACTGGGTCTTGTTTGGAAAAACCCAGATCTTTGAACATTTGTTCCATTCTATTTGCAAATTTCTCCACTGACTCTCCTTTATCTTGTTTCATATCCTGAATTTGAATTGCTTGATCTGCCAGCCTGGTCCTAGCCCATTGTTCTAAGAAGTCACAGAATCGTTCCCCAGAAGCATAGGTTTTCAAAAACTCCGCCTCCCCATGATTGGGAGGGGTAGATCCTTCTCCATTGTAGGCCAGAAAGAATCCCCTGCCTTAATCTGGGTAAGCCCTGCTAAGTCCCTCCACGTGGCAGAGTGAGTTTTCCTGATCTGTTCCAATGCCCTATAAAAGGGCATTGGATGCTGTTCTGGGTCAGGGAGGGAGTTTACCAAATTAGTGGCTTGTGTAGGACTAAAAGTCACATATCTTCCTTCCTCATTTTTCTCAGAGGAAGAAGTCTGGGCTTGTCTGGCCAGAAGATCTACCTGTCCGGCCAATCTGGCCACCAGCCTGTCCCTCTCTCTCTCATCTCTCTCCTCTCTCTCTCCCGCTCTCTCTCTTGCTCTGCCTGTCTCCTTATGCCATCCTCAGCTAGCCACACCTCGTCTGTGTTTTGCGGCTGCAAAGTAGGAGGAAGACTAACTGCAGAGTCTGGGGGGCCTCTGTGTCCCCATCTGCCTCATCTGCTTCCTTGGATTTCTTCTGACTTCTGGTTTCAGGGCCACCACCTATCATCATTATGGGTATGATGGGGGCGCTGAAAGTGGCATAGTGGGCCCTCCCGGCACGTAATAAGTGCCATCTTTATTTAACACCGGATATAAGGGGTGATCTGGGTTAAAACTTTCCCTGTCCCTCCTGTCTGTGTCTCCTCAGAAACTTGGATTGCCTCCTCTGAAGTTATCATAGGAGGATCTGAACACCAAGGAGCATTCTGCTTGCCATCTAGTGGCGGAGGCTGAGCAGGACAGAGGGTTGTTTGTACTGGGGGATGGGCACCTACAGACTGAGGCAGTGACACCATAGGGGTCTGTCCAGCACGAGGAGGATGGGGGCTGGGGACACGACAAGTAGGACAAGAATTACAGGGGTCTGGATTAGGCTGGCCACAATGCACACAAGTCCATCCCACAGACCCTCCGACTAATATTCCATTCTGTGAGTGGGGTCTCAGTAAATGAGCTACATCCGGTGCTATTACTCCAGAGTCATTATAGGGTGGTGGCCCAAGGTTTCCTATCTTATAAATATAAGCTTTCAAATTCTCATCCCATCTTTGTGATCCTCCATTAGCAGCCAAACGATTTGCTGTCCGGTGCCATGCTTGCGCAGCACTAGAGCAAACCTACATCAATTAGCGTACCACGACACTGTCTTATAACTGTCTTCCATACTTCAGTGCTAAGTTCTCCATTCTCATTACATCCAGCTATCTTCATTAACTTCCTACAATTCTTAACATGCTTACTGCCTTCCTCACGTGCCACAAGTTGCGGAGCAGTATACTCTCCCTCAGGCAGAGATGGAGACAGGCCCATGAGTTCACACACGTGTATACAAAGACAAAGACAACAGCACTTCCCCCTCAACAGCAAGCAGAGTAGACTTCCCCCTGACAGAAAGAAACCTGGTGTCCACGTCTGGTCACACCAGCCTGGGCTAATACATCTGCCACCGCCTCTGGAGATTCTCCAGTCCCAATTCGGCAGAAATTAATTGTAGTCCGGGGACTAATACATCTGCTGCAAAAATTTATTGTAACCCCCTGGGGCTAATACATCTGCAGCAAAAATTTATTGTAGTCCCCCTGCAGGGAGTCGTCGCACTCTGCTTGCCTGTTGTCAGGGAAAAGCAGCCAACACAAAAGACAAACAAACAAAACCACAGCAAAGCAAACTGCAGCCCGCTCAGAGGTCCGAAAAGAACTCGAGATTTTCAACAATCAGCCGAGGGCTGCTAATACACAGTGTAACAGGCGACCAGCAGAAAGATTTCCACAGCACGGTGGGAGTACGACAAGAGGTCGGCAAGATTACGAATTTTCCTACCGTAATAGTTATAGGGCTGCAGTCCCAATCCTCAAGCGTCATCCACCGTGCTCCAGGAATCCAAAACTTCGGCTACCGCTGTTATATTCTCTCGAGATTCACGTTGAGCGCCAAATTGATAAAGATGCTCTAATCAGAGCTATAACGTTTGCTTTGCTGCTCCAAATCAATAGCTAGATCGTAGGTTTTGTGCGCACAGAAGAGATGACTTGACACCTTCAGGGTCAATTCAGTTCTTAGCTTTATTACACAGCACATTCCTATACATAGTGAGGAAGGGGAGGGGAGGAGTTCATTGGGTAATGTCCTTATTTGGTCAACAGTGGTCCAAGGTATATCACAAATAATCCCTCCAGAGGGGGTCTTCCAACATGTGCCCAAACCCTCATGCTGTCCTTTGTTCTTGTCTTCAAGCTACAGGATGTGGGAGCCATCTTGGTTTCTGAGAAAGATATTCATATATGCACATCTCTATCACTCTTACAGTAAAGAGTCCATAGTCTCATTGCTCTTACAGTAAAGAGCCCATAGTCTCACTGCTCTTACAGTAAAGAGTCCATAGTCTCACTGCTATTACTGTAAAGAGTCCATAGTCTCACTGCTCTTACAGTAAAGAGTCCATAGTATCACTGCTCTTACTGTAAAGAGTCTATAGTCTCACTGCTATTACAATAAAGAGTCCATAGTCTCCCTGCTCTTACTGTAAAGAGTCCATAGTCTGACTGCTCTTACAGTAAAGAGTCCATAGTCTGACTGCTCTTACAGTAAAGAGTCCATAGTCTCACTGCTCTTACAGTATAGAGTACATAGTCTCACTGCACTTACAGTAAAGAGCCCATAGTCTCACTGTTATTACAGTATAGAGTCCATAGTCTCACTGCTCTTACAGTAAAGAGTCTATAGTCTCACTGCTCTTACAGTAAAGCGTCCATAGTCTCACTGCTCTTACAGTATAGAATCCATAGTCTCACTGCTCTTACAGTATAGAGTCCATAGTCTCACTGCTATTACAGTAGAGTCCATAGTATCACTCCTCTTACTGTAAAGAGTCTATAGTCTCACTGCTATTACAATAAAGAGTCCATAGTCTCCCTGCTCTTACTGTAAAGAGTCCATAGTCTCACTGCTCTTACAGTACCGAGTCCATAGTCTCACTGCTCTTACAGTAAAGAGTCCATAGTCTCATTGCTCTTACAGCATAGAGTCCATAGTCTCACTGCTCTTGCAGTAAAGTGTCCATAATCTCACTGCTCTTACAGTAAAGAGTCCATAGTCTCACTGCTATTACAGTAAAGAGTCCATAGTCTCACTGCTCTTATAGTACAGAGTCCATAGTCTCACTGCTCTTACAGTAAAGAGTCCATAGTCTCACTGCTCATACAGTATAGAGTCCATAGTCTCACTGCTCTTACAGTATAGAGTCCATAGTCTCACTGCTCTTATAGTACAGAGTCCATAGTCTCACTGCTCTTACAGTAAAGAGTCCATAGTCTCACTGCTCTTACAGTATAGAGTCCACAGTCTCACTGCTCTTACAGTATAGAGTCCATAGTCTCACTGCTATTACACTACAGAGTCCATAGTCTTACTGCTCTTACAGTAAAGAGTCCATAGTCTCACTGCTCTTACAGTAAAGAGTCCATAGTCTCACTGCTCTTACAGTATAGAGTCCATAGTCTCACTGCTCTTACATTATAGAGTCCATAGTCTCACTGCACTTACAGTATATAGTCCATAGTCTCCCTGTTCTTACTGTAAAGAGTCCATACTCTCACTGCTCTTACAGTAAAGAGTCCATAGTCTCACTGCTCTTACAGTAAAGAGTCCATAGTCTCACTGCTCTTACAGTAAAGAGTCCATAGTCTCACTGTTATTACAGTAAAGAGTCCATAGTCTCACTGCTCTTACAGTATAGAGTCCATAGTCTCATTGCTATTACTGTAAAGAGTCCATAGTCTCACTGCTCTTACAGTAAAGAGTCCATAGTCTCACTGCTCTTACAGTATAGAGTCCATAGTCTCACTGCTCTTACAGTATAGAGCCCATAGTCTCACGGCTCTTACAGTAAAGAGTCTATAGTCTCACTGCTCTTACAGTATAGAGTCCATAGTCTCAGTGCTCTTACAGTATAGACTCCATAGTCTCACTGCTCTTACAGTAAAGAGTCCATAGTCTCATTGCTCTTACAGTAAAGAGCCCATAGTCTCACTGCTCTTACAGTAAAGAGTACATAGTCTCACTGCTATTACTGTAAAGAGTCCATAGTCTCACTGCTCTTATAGTACAGAGTCCATAGTCTCACTGCTCTTACAGTAAATAGTCCAAAGTCTCACTGCTCTTACAGTAAACAGTCCATAGTCTCACTGCTCTTACAGTATAGAATCCATAGTCTCACTGCTATTACAGTAAAGAGTCCATAGTCTCAATGCTCTTACAGTAAAGAGTCCATAGTCTCACTGCTCTTACAGTAAACAGTCCATAGTCTCCCTGCTCTTACAGTAAAGAGTCAATAGTCTCACTGCTATTACAGTAAAGATTCCATAGTCTCCCTGCTCCTACAGTAAAGAGTTCATAGTCTCACTGCTCTTACAGTAAAGAGTCCATAGTCTCATTGCTCTTACAGTAAAGAGCCCATAGTCTCACTGCTCTTACAGTAAAGAGTCCATAGTCTCACTGCTCTTACAGTAAAGAGTCCATAGTCTCACTGCTCTTACAGTAAAGAGTCCATAGTCTCACTGCTCTTACAGTAAAGAGTCCATAGTCTCACTGCTCTTACATTATAGAGTCAATAGTCTCACTGCTCTTACAGTAAAGAGTCCATAGTCTCACTGCTCTTACAGTACAGAGTCCATATTCTCACTGCTCCTACAGTATAGAGTCCATAGTCTCACTGCTCTTACAGTAAACAGTCCATAGTCTCACTGCTCTTACAGTAAATAGTCCATAGTCTCACTGCTCTTACAGTACAGAGTCCATAGTCTCACTGTTCTTACAGTAAAGAGTCCATAGTCTCACTGCTCTTACAGTATAGTGTCCATAGTCTCACTGCTCTTACAGTAAAGAGTCCATAGTCTCACTGCTCTTACAGTATAGAGTCCATAGTCTTACTGCTCTTACAGTAAAGAGTCCATAGTCTCACTGCTCTTACAGTACAGAGTCCATAGTCTCACTGCTCTTACAGTATAGAGTCCATAGTCTATCTGCTCTTACAGTAAAGAGTCCATAGTCTCACTTCTCTTAAATTAAATAGTGCATAGTCTTACTGCTCTTACATTAAAGAGTGCATAGTCTCACTTCTCTTACATTAAAGAGTGCATAGTCTCACTGCTCTTACAGTATAGAGTCCATAGTCTCACTGCTCTTACAGTAAAGAGTCCATAGTCTCACTGCTCTTACTGTAAAGAGTCCATTGTCTCACTGCTCTTACAGTATAGAGTCCATAGTCTCACTGCTCTTACAGTAAAGAGTGCATAGTCTTACTGCTCTTACAGTACAGAGTCCATAGTCTCACTGCTCTTACCGTAAAGAGTCTATAGTCTCACTGCTCTTACAGTATAGAGTCCATAGTCTCACTGCTCTTACAGTATAGAGTCCATAGTCTCACTGCTCTTACCATGAAGAATCCTCTTCTATGTTTGTGTACAAACCTTCTTTCCTCCAGACGCAGAGGATGCCCCCCCGTCACAGTCACAGTCCTGGGGATAAATAGATGATGGGAGTGATCTCTGTACTGACCCCTGATATATTTATACATAGTTATTAGATCTCCCTCAGTCATCTTTTTTCTAAAGTGAATAACCCTAATTTTGATAATCTTTCAGGGTACTGTAGTTGCCCCATTCCAGTTATTACTTTAGTTGCCCTCCTCTGAACCCTCTCCAGCTCTGCTATGTCTGCCTTGTTCACAGGAGCCCAGACCTGTACACAGTCCTCCATGTGTGGTCTGACCAGTGATGTGTAAAGTGGTAGGACTATGTTCTCATCACGGGCATCTATGCCCCTTCTGATGCAACCCATTATCTTATTGGCCTTGGCAGCAGCTGCCTGACACTGTTTTTTTCAGCTTAGTTTGCTGTTTATTAAAATTCCTAGATCCTTTTCCATGTCAGTGTTACCGAGTGTTTTACGAGTTAGTATGTACGGGTGACTTGCATTTTTCCTACCTATGTGCATAACTTTACATTTGTCAGTGTTAAACCTCATCTGCCACTTCCCTGCCCGAGCCTCCAATCTATCCAGATCCATCTGTAGCAGAAAACTGTCCTCTGTAGTATATATACAGTGTGCTGTCCTCTGTAGTATATATACAGTATACTGTCCTTTGTAGTATATATACAGTATAGGTCCTCTGTAGTATATATACAGTATACTGTCATCTGTAGTATATATACAGTATACTGTCCTCTGTAGTATATATATACAGTATACTGTCCTCTGTAGTGTATATACAGTATACTGTCCTCTGTAGTGTATATATACAGTATACTGTCCTCTGTAGTATATATATATACAGTATACTGTCCTATGTAGTATATATACAGTATACTGTCCTCTGTAGTATATATACAGTATACTGTCCTCTGTAGTATATATATACAGTATACTGTCCTCTGTAGTGTATATACAGTGTACTGTCCTCTGTAGTATATACACAGTATACTGTCCTCTGTAGTGTATATACTGTATACTGTCCTCTGTACTATATATATACAGTATACTGTCCTCTGTAGTGTATATATACAGTATACTGTCCTCTGTAGTATATATATACAGTATACTGTCCTCTGTAGTGTATATACAGTATACTGTGCTCTGTAGTATATATACAGTATACTGTCCTCTGTAGTGTATATACAGTATACTGTCCTCTGTAGTGTATATATACAGTATACTGTCCTCTGTAGTGTATATACAGTGTACTGTCCTTTGTAGTATATATATACAGTATACTGTCCTCTGTAGTATATATATACAGTATACTGTCCTTTGTAGTATATATATATACAGTATACGGTCCTCTGTAGTATATATATATACAGTATACTGTCCTCTGTAGTATATATATACAGTATACTGTCCTCTGTAGTATATATATATACAGTATACTGCCTCTTCCGTGTTAATTACTTTACACAGTTTAATGTCATCTGCAAAAATCGATATTTTACTGTGCAGGCCTTCTACAAGATCATTATTAAATATATTGAAGAGAATAGGGCCCAATACTGATCCCTGAGGTACCCCACTAGTGACAGTGACCCCTCCAGTACGGACCCCTGAGATACCCCACTAGTGACAGTGACCCTCCAGTACTGACCCCTGAGATACCCCACTAGTGACAGTGAGCCCTCTAGTACTGACCCCTGAGGTACCCCACGAGTGACAGTGACTTCTCCAGTACTGACCCCTGAGGTACTCCACTAGTGACAGTGACCCCTCCAGTACTGACCCCTGAGATACCCCACTAGTGACAGTGACCCCTCCAGTACTGACCCCTGAGATACCCCACTAGTGACAGTGAGCCCTTTAGTACTGACCCCTGAGGTACCCCACGAGTGACAGTGACTTCTCCAGTACTGACCCCTGAGGTACCCCACTAGTGACGGTGACCCCTCCAGTACTGACCCCTGAGATACCTCACTAGTGACAGTGACCCCTCCAGTACTGACCCCTGAGGTACCCCACTAGTGACAGTGACCCCTCCAGTACTGACCCCTGAGGTACCCCACTATTGACAGTTGCCCAATCTGAGTGTGTACCGTTAATAACCCCCCTCTGTTTTCTGTCACTCAGCCAGTTACTTACCCACATACAGACATTTTCTCCCAGTCCGAGCATCCTCATTTTATATACTAACCTTTTATGAGGTACGGTGTCAGGTGCTTTGGAGAAGTCCAGATATACGACATCCATTGATTCGCCGCTGTCAAGTCTAGAACTTACCTCCTCATAGAAGCTGATTAAATTTGTTTGGCATGACCGATCCCTCATGAAGCCATGCTGATATGGCGGTATTTGCTTATTTCCATTGAGATACTCCAAGATAGCATCTCTTAGAAACCCTTCAAACAGTTTACCCACAACAGATGTTAAATTTACCGGCCTATAATTTCCAGGCTCTGTTTTTGGACCCTTTTGAATATGGGCACCACATTTGCTATGCGCCATTCCTGTGGAACATTCCCTGTCAGTATAGAGTCCGTAAATATCAGAAATAAAGGTCTGGCTATGACATCACTTAATTCCCTTAGGATACGGGAGTGTATGCCATCTGGTCCTGGCGATTTGTCTATTTTAATCTTTTAAGTCGCTGCTGTACTTCTTCCTGGGTCAGACAGGGCACTTTTAATGGGGATTTACTCTTACATTCTGCATTTCATCTGACAGTTTATTTTCCTCAGTGAATATAGTGGAGAAAAAAATATTTAATAGTTTTACTTTATCCTCGTCGCTCTCTGCAACTCCCCCTCATTGCTATGTAGAGGGCCGACTCCTTCAGGTTTATATTTTTTACTATTTATATAATTGAAGAACATTTTAGGGTTAGTTTTACTCTCTTTGGCAATTAATCTCTCGGTCTCTAGTTTGGCAATTTTTATTAATTTTTACATATTCAATTTTTTCCTTATAGTTTTTCAGTGCTTCCTCACTCCCCTCCTGTCTTAGTGATTTATATGCTTTCTTTTTGTCATTTATTGCTATCTTTACGGTTCCATTTATTCACATTGGTTTCTTATTGTTCCTTAGCCTTTTATTCCTATAAGGTATGTACCTCTCACAATTAGATGTTACAATGCTTTTAAAAATCTCCCATTTTATGGTTGTATTTTTATTTTTGAGGACTTTGTCCCAGTTAGTTAGGCCTATGGCCTCCCTTAGTTTGAGGTTTGGTATTTTTGTTCCTCCCTTTAGAAACTCTTGTTTGAACGACAATTGGAAGGTTATTACTTTCTGGTCACTATTTCCCAGGTGTCCCCCGACCTGCACGTCTGTTGTTCTGTCAGGTCTTTTGGTTAATACTAGGTCCAGTGTGGCCGGCCCTCTAGTCGGGTCCTGAACCAGTTGGGAAAGGAAATTGTCTTTGGTTATTGCCGAGAACCTGTTTCCTGTACAGGTCTCAGTTTCCCAGTCTATATCTGCAGAGTTCCCCCATAATAACGACTTCATTATGATTTTCCGCCTCGTCTATCTCGTTTAGTAATAGATTTTCTGTGGACTCTGGTATATTAGGTGGTTTATAATAAACTCCTATTAGTAATTTATTATTGTTTTTGCTCCATGTATTTCTTCCCACAGTGACTCCATATGTTCATGTCCCTCAGAGATCTATTCTCGAATTACGGGATTTAGACACGACTTCACATAGAGGCAGACCCCTCCCCTCTTCGCAGGACTTCACATAGAGGCAGACCCCTCCACCTCTCCACAGGACTTCACATAGAGGAGACCCCTCCCCTCTTCGCAGGACTTCATATAGAGGCAGACCCCTCCACCTCTCCACAGGACTTCACATAGAGGAGACCCCTCCCCTCTCCACAGGACTTCACATAGAGGAGATCCCTCCCTCTCCACAGGGACTTCACATAGAGGAGACCCCTCCCCTCTCCACAGGACTTCACATAGAGGCAGACCCTCCCCCTCTCCACAGGACTTCACATAGAGGAGACCCTCCCCTCTCCACAGGGCTTCATAGAGGCAGACCCCTCCACCTCTCCACAGGACTTCACATAGAGGAGACCCCTCCCCTCTCCACAGGACTTCACATAGAGGAGACCCCTCCCCTCTCCACAGGACTTCACATAGAGGAGACCCTCCCCTCTCCACAGGACTTCACATAGAGGCAGACCCCTCCCCCCCTCCGGTTTTGACGATCCTTTCTAAACAGATTGTAACTTTTTATATTAACTGCCCAGTCATAGCTATCATCCGGCCATGTCTCAGTTATTCCCACTGCCATAGCTATCATCCAGCCATGTCTCAGTTATTCCCACTGTCATAGTCCTCCTCACACATCACTAATTCCAGTTCACCAGTCTTGTTAGTCAGGCTTTTGGCATTAGTGTACATACATTTGACAGGTTTATGTGTATTTTTTACCCTACACCTTTCCTTCTGAGCTGTTCTAGTCCCCCCTTCCATTCCTCCCCCAGTCCCACTACCTCGCCCCTGGTCTCTATCTGCACTATGTTCCCCTCCCATAATGTAATTACCCCCCCCCCCCCAGTCCCACTACCTCGCCCCCGGTCTCTATCTGCACTATCTTCCCCTCCTATAATGTAATTACCCTCCCCCCAGTCCCACTACCTCGCCCCGGTCTCTATCTGCACTATCCTCCCCTCCTATAATGTAATTACCCCCCAGTTCCACTACCTCGCCCCGGTCTCTATCTGCACTATCTTCCCTCCTATAATGTAATTACCCCCCATTCCCACTACCTCGCCCCGGTCTCTATCTGCACTATCTTCCCCTCCTATAATGTAATTACCTCCCCAGTCCCACTACCTCGCCCGGTCTCTATCTGCACTATCTTCCCCTAATATAATGTAATTACCCCCCAGTCCCACTACCTCGCCCCCGGTCTCTATCTGCACTATCTTCCGCTCCTATAATGTAATTACCCACCAGTCCCACTACCTCGCCCCCGGTCTCTATCTGCACTATCTTCCCCTCCTATAATGTAATTACCCTCCCCCCAGTCCCACTACCTCGCCCCCGGTCTCTATCTGCACTATCTTCCCCTCCTATAATGTAATTACCCTCCCCCCAGTCCCACTACCTCGCCCCCGGTCTCTATCTGCACTATCCTCCCCTCCTATAATGTAATTACCCCCAGTCCCACTACCTCGCCCCGGTCTCTATCTGCACTATCTTCCCTCCTATAATGTAATTACCCTCCCCCAGTCCCACTACCTCGCCCCGGTCTCTATCTGCACTATCTTCCCCTCCTATAATGTAATTACCCCCAGTCCCACTACCTCGCCCCGGTCTCTATCTGCACTATCTTCCCCTCCTATAATGTAATTACCCTCCCCCCAGTCCCTAGATTAAACACTCCTCCAACCTTCTCGCCATCTTTCTCCCCCACAGCTGCCCCTTCCCCATTGAGATGCAGCCCGTCCCTACGATGGAGCCTGTACAGAGAAGTTGGCCCAGTTCTCCAGGGACCCGAACCCCTCCTTCCTACACCAGTTCTTGAGCCACTTGTTAACCTCCCTATACTCCCGCTGCCTTTCTTGTATGACTCATGGCACGGGCAGTATTTCAGAAAATACTACTTTTGAGGTCCTTGCCCTAAGCTTTTGACCTAAATCCCAGAAATCATTTTTAAGGTCTCTCCACCTTCCTCTAACTTTGTCATTGGTTCCGATATGGACCATGACCGCTGGATCTTCTCCAGCCCCTCCCAGTAATCTGTCAACCCGATCCGCGATGTGTCGAACTCTAGCGCCAGAAGGACAGCACACTGTTCGACGATCACGATCTTTGTGACAGATCGCCCTATCTGTTCCCCTAATAATGGAGTCTCCCACTACCAGCACCCGTCTGCCCCGCTCTCCTGGTCCTCTGCTTACTGGAGCCGACATTCCCCTGACTGGCAGAGGAAAGGTCTGGCTGCAGCGGTGCTCTCCCTGAACTGACAACCCCCTCATCTGCCAACCTTGTGTCTCCACCCTGCTAGGTCATTGGCACGCTTTCACCCTACTGCTGTTTCATAGGCCTGCTGCCACCCTCACCTCCTGAGGATGATGATGAAGGCCGCTCTTCACCTGGCTCCCACATGCGATCAGCTGCATCATAATCCACTGCGGTTTGCTAGGCACTTATGTTACCCTCACCAGTCTCATGACCGCATCCCTGACGGCTCTCATCACCTGCTCCTACGCGACTCATCATCTCTACCTGCCTGCCTACATGAGGAAGCAGTGGACCTCTCCTCCAAATCTACTCTGGGCAGTAGCTGCTCTCCTCATTAATATCTTTGTCGCTGAAAGCGGAGCAGAGCCGGTGGCATACATCACTTGCCTGGCAGAAGGAGCAGCAAAGGAAAGAGGTAGGTTCAGGACAGGTGAGGAGTGGGCACAGAGCTTGATCCTGGGCCATGCCAACTAAGTGTGGTGTCAGAGGAACCCACCAACTCCTGGCTGTGGGTGACTGATGTCAGTTGAGATGATGTTGAAGATGGAGTCAACCATTCCTGGACAATGGAACTCGACCGCTGGATGACACTGGTAGCTCTGGGCTGTTGCTGTGGCTGCTGCTACCACAATCCCTTCTTCTGCTGCTACTTCTGCTGGCTCCAGCAACGTTTTTGCCACTGCCAGATCCTTTGGAGGGCCCTGGCACCTCTTTGTTTGACATACTGTACGGTAACAGTAACTGAATATGAAAAATAAATTATTTCATGTCAATGTGGACACCAGTATAACAGTTTTATTACACAGGTGATTCCCCCCAATAGGAGAATCAAGGCTGAATGGAATTGCTTATCTATGAAATCAGGTGGACACCACACCAACGGTTAGATTACACAGTTTATACACCCCAATTTGAGAATACAGGCACTATAGAATTGCTTATCTATTAAACAAGGTGGGCTCTGTTCATTTAGATAGGTCTGTGCCCTACACAGGGATTGATGCAAACTCTCCTAAGGATCCCTTCATCTTACAGAGCCTGCACCGCGCTGGACTCTCCTTAGGCCCCTTTCACAAGAGCGAGTTTTCCACGTGAGTGCAATGCGCACTGAATCCTGACCCATTCATTTCAATGGGTCTGTGTACATGAGCGTTTTTTTTTCCACGCATCACTTCTGTGTTGCCTGAAAATCGCAGCATGTTCTATTTCCTGCGTTTTTCATGCAGCTCTGGCCCCATAGAAGTGAATGGGGCTGAGTGCAAAATGAATTGCATCTGCAAGCAAGTGCGGGTGCGATGCGTTTTTCACTGATGGTTGCTAGGAGATTTTGCTTGTAAACCTTCTGTTTTTTATCACGTGTGTGAAAAACGCATCAAAACACATTGCACCCGCACGATAAAAACTGAACTGAACACAATAGCAGGCAAAACTGAATGGGTTTGTCTGTGAAATCACACAGTTTTCACTGAACGCATCTGCAACGCATCCGGACCTAATCTGGACACGCTCGTGTGAAAGAGGCCTTATGCTCTCCCTATGTCCTCCCCACAGTGTCTAAAAACTCTCCCTACGAGCTATCTACAATGTTCCTGCACTGTCCCTACCCCAGAATATACTTTAAAATGGTCTAAATACTTTTCCTAGCACATGACACATCTGTCTCTATGCTCAATTTGACTGGTCTGTGACATCACAGAGGCTGGCTATCTGCTGATTGGCTGGCTGCACGGTATTATGGGTGATCCTCATTCCTGGGCTTCTTACCTTCATTTTGTAATGTGCAGCAGCAACTTCAGAAAAAATCGGATTCATTACCACGAAGCACGAGGAAAACTGAATTCGTGGAGAATCAATTTTTTCCTGAAATTCAGTTCGAATTCCACTTTGTTAACTTCGATTCACTCTTCACTATTCATAGATATGATACCAGAACCGAGCTTACTACATAGATATGATACCAGAACCAAGCTTACTACATAGATATGATACCAGAACCAAGCTTACTACATAGATATGATACCAGAACCGAGCTTACTACATAGATATGATACCAGAACCGAGCTTACTACATAGATATGATACCAGAACCGAGCTTACTACATAGATATGATACCAGAACCGAGCTTACTACATAGATATGATACCAGAACCGAGCTTACTACATAGATATGATACCAGAACCAAGCTTACTACATAGATATGATACCAGAACCGAGCTTACTACATAGATATGATACCAGAACCGAGCTTACTACATAGATATGATACCAGAACCGAGCTTACTACATAGATATGATACCAGAACCGATCTTACTACATAGATATGATACCAGAACCAAGCTTACTACATAGATATGATACCAGAACCAAGCTTACTACATAGATATGATACCAGAACCAAGCTTACTACATAGATATGATACCAGAACCGAGCTTACTACATAGATATGATACCAGAACCGAGCTTACTACATAGATATGATACCAGAACCGAGCTTACTACATAGATATGATACCAGAACCGATCTTACTACATAGATATGGTAACAGAACCGAGATTACTACATAGATATGATACCAGAACCGAGCTTACTACATAGATATGATACCAGAACCAAGCTTACTACATAGATATGATACCAGAACCAAGCTTACTACATAGATATGATACCAGAACCGAGCTTACTACATAGATATGATACCAGAACCGAGCTTACTACATAGATATGATACCAGAACCGAGCTTACTACATAGATATGATACCAGAACCGATCTTACTACATAGATATGATACCAGAACCGAGCTTACTACATAGATATGATACCAGAACCGAGCTTACTTCATAGATATGGCAACAGAACCAAGCTTACGCAGAACCGAGCTCACTATGATACCAGAACCAAGCTCACTTTGATACCAGAACCAGGCTCACCACATAGATATGGCAACAGAACCAAGCTTACTTCATAGATATGATACCAGAACCGAGCTTACTACATAGATATGATACCAGAACCGAGCTTACTACATAGATATGATACCAGAACCGAGCTTACTACATAGATATGATACCAGAACCGAGCTTACTACATAGATATGATACCAGAACCGATCTTACTACATAGATATGATACCAGAACCGAGCTTACTACATAGATATGATACCAGAACCGAGCTTACTACATAGATGTGATACCAGAACCGAGCTTACTATATAGATATTATACCAGAACCGATCTTACTACATAGTTATGATACCGGATCCAAGCTCACTATGATACCAGAACCAAGCTCACTATGATACCAGAACCAGGCTCACCACAAAGATATGGCAACAGAACCAAGCTTACTTCATAGATATGGCAACAGAACCAAGCTTACCACATAGATATGATACCAGAACCAAGCTTACTTCATAGATATGGCAACAGAACCAAGCTTACCACATAGATATGATACCAGAACCAGGCTCACCACATAGATATGGCAACAGAACCAAGCTTACTTCATAGATATGATACCAGAACCAAGCTCATTATGATACCAGAACCGAGCTTACGACATAGATACAGTAAAATAACCAAGCTTAAGACACACTGCAGATCCAATAATAGAACCGGGATTGTTACATAAGAGAGTATCAGGATCACGGACAGATTCAGGATGGGAGCTGCAGGGTTACGCTTGTCATATCAGGCTGACGAGACACCTTGTTTTAAATACCAGCCAATAGGGATGAGCGAAGCCGTGGAAGTTCGGGTTCACAGGGTTCGGCTGAACTTGACCCCGAACCCGGACCCCATTAAAGTCAATAAGGACCCGAACTTCACTTTATTTTTTTCCGTTATAACATGGTTATAATGATAAATATAAGCATTCTTAAGACAGAATGCAAAATAAAATGGCCATTGAGGGATTAAAAATAATAAAAAAGTACTCACCTTATCCACTGATCGCGCAGGTCCTGCAGAAAGAAGAGGATATCGGCTGCACAATGAAGTGCATGAGGTGAGGTTTTTTTTTTTTTTTTAACCCCTCGATGGCCATTTTATTTAGTATTCTGTCTTAAGATGAGACGCAGGTCACAGTAATGAGCCAGCACTACATATTAGGGGTGTCATGATACCATAAAAAAGTATTGCGATACCATTCGATACCACGCAAAAAAAAAAAAAAAACATCATTCCGCATTTTATGGAACGTCCGGCCGATAATAGAACAGTCCTATCCTATTTCTTTTATGACGTCCACCGCATAGGAGATATTTTTCAATATTTTAATAGTTTGGACTTTTTGGACGTGGAGATATGTTTGGCAGTCTGTTTAGACTGCATTTGTGGGAGGGGCGGAGGCTCTACTTAAACCAGGCACAGCCCCACCTAGGGGCGGGCGTTTTCTCAGTTGCCCCACCCTCCCTCCCTTTCTATTTTCACTTCTACAGGGTATGCCCCCCTTTTATAGGCCTACCCACGGACATGGCTACCGACACACCACTAGCCATTTAGTTAGGTAAGATGCGTCTTGCAGTTACGGTGGGTCCCGGTGTTTAGCCCACTAGGGCTCTTCGGCTTTCGTGTCCGTAGCCCTGACCACAAGTAATATGTTTATTTATTGTTTATATATTTTATAAGGAAAATTGGGTAGGGGGCGATTTATACTTAATATTTTGGTGTTTGTGTTTATTTAAACCTTTTTTTTTTTTTACACTTTTTATTTACTATTAACCCCTTAGAGGATAGAACCCTTGTCCTATTCACCCTAATAGATTACTATTAGGGTGAATAGGATCTCACACTCTCCCTGCTGCCCTGGGCTTTGTGCACACGGCAGCAGGGAGATTACCATGGCAGCCAGGGCTTTAGTATCGTCCTGGTTGCCATGGTAACCGATCAGAGCCCCAGGATTACACTGCTGGGACTCCGATGGGAACTGCCACTGAAGAGGAGGGGAGGGGACCCTGTGGCCACTGCCACCAATGACTTTAATACTGGGGGAAGGGGGGCGCACTGCGCCACCAATGAAGTTAACTCACCCATTAATTCAAATACAGAAGGCGGGTGTCGGCAGCAGAATCACATAGCCGGCACCCGACCTATATGGCAAGGTGCTGTGATCCGCAGCAGTTAATACCTGAGGTGTGGCACCTGAGGGGTTAACTGCCCCGCCTGTATTTGAATTAATTGGTGAGTTAACATCATTGGTGGCACAGTGGCCACAGTCCCTCCCCTCCTCTACCCCTCTTATTGGTGGCAGCAGCAGCACAGGGGGGAGGGAGAGACTGCTTCCTTCTCCCCTGTGCTGCTGAGCGAACGCCTGCACTGGAGAGGCGAGTCAAGGAATTATTGGCTCCCATGCCCCGCCGCAATATTCAGCTACAGCGCGGCAGCCCTGTCGCAAATTTCTGTGCAAGTTAACATGTAGCTCTATAGTGTAGTGGTTAACATCCTTGCCTCTAATGTACAAGGTTGGGAGTTCAAATCCCACCATAAACTTTTCAGAAATAGTAGCTAAATTATAATTAGAGTTGAGTGACTTTACGGTCCAGGTGTTTGACCGAACTTTACGGTTTTCCGCACCCAGACCTGAACCCGAGCATATTAGTAAAAGTACAGGTTCGGGTTCATTGTTCGGCAATCTCTTCACGCTTTTCGAAAGGCTACAGGGCAGCCAATCAACAAGCGTTTCACTACTTTGCCCTAAGAAGCCATCACAGTCATGCCTGCTATTGGCATGGCTGTGATTGGCTGAGTGCAGCATGGGACCCAGCCTCTATATAAGCTGGAGTCACGTAGCGCCACACGTCACACTGCTCTTCTTAGTGTAGGGAGAGGATGCCGCTGCTGCTGCTGTGAGGGAGAGATTAGGGAAGAATTCTGTTGAATTTGGTGGTGTTAAATCTTCAAACTACAGCGATTATTGAGGGTGCTATGCTACATATTTGTACCCAGCTCTGAGGCCAGTGATATGGCAAAATAATTTTTAATCCATCTGTTACTGAGGGGGGGTCGGCAGCCATTTTAGCAACTGCCGTGTCCTTGGAAGTGCATGTGACCTGCGTGTGTGCCAGCCTGCCAGGGACAGCAGTCTAATTAATTTCTGGTAGCTCAGTGGAGGAAAAATTCCTTTTTTCTGGCAGGTCAAGTCCCCTACATTACCTATTTTATAATTTTGTGGTAAGGGTACTTTCACACTAGCGTTTTGGATTCCCTTTGTGAGATCCGTTTCAGGGCTCTCACAAACGATCCAAAACGGATCAGTTAAGCCCCAATGCATTCTGAATGGATAAGGATCCGTTCAGAATGCATCAGTTCGGCTCCGTTCCGCCTCTATTCCGTTTTGGAGGCGGACACCAAAACGCAGCATGCAGCATTTTGGTGTCCGTCTGAAGAGGCGGAGCCTAACGGATCAATGGGGTCAATGAAGTCAATGGGGACGGATCCATTTTCAATGACACAATATGGTGCATTTGAAAACGGATGCGTTCCCCATTGACTTTCAATGTAATTCAAAACGGATCCATCATTTTTCTTTAAACCTAATGCAAACGGATCTGTTCTGAACGGATAAAAACGTTTGCATTATAGGTGCGGATCCGTCTGTGCAAATAAACAGACGGATCCGCACCAACGCAAGTGTGAAAGTACCCTAACATAGTGCATTTCTGTAGTTGCTGTAATAAACCCGTACCACAGAGCACGTTTGCATACACCATTGAAAAATCTGTTTTATAATTTTGCAGTGACATAGTGCATTTCTGTAAACACAATGCACTCTGCAACCAGCACTCTGCCCTGCCTCTACACTAGAGGTGTCAGAGGTCTTAGTGTACATTTTGATCAAAAAGTAATAAGCCACTCGCCGCACCTAGGCCGCCTCTATGAGTGGTCCTAATGCTAAATCCTACCTGTTATGGGCCATGACAGCCACATAAAATCCAGGGAGTGCAGGCCCAGCATGCATGATAGGATCCACCGTGCTTATTAACCCTTTCTGGTGCCATAACAGCCTCTATTAGATCCAGGGACCCAGGTACCAACATGCATGCTGAGCCCACTGTGTACTCTTCCGGGAGCCAGATGGCTATTAGTAGGTACTATGAATGCAAGTTTAGTTTTATACTTACTCTGATTAAAACCAGCCTTCTAGGGCAGACAAACTAGTCAGGTGAGCACGACTGAAAGGGAGGCCGGGCCCGCACTTCTGACTAGTTTGTCTTATTTCTAAACATCATCTGTTACATTCTTGGGCAATAAAGTACCCCTGAACTGCATACCTGACTGGGAAATATATGCTGTAAATTAGGTGGCGTTCAGATTGTGGGCTGATTTGTACCACTTCTATCTTTTAAAGTACCCAAAGGTAGTCGCCAACAACAATGTGTTTTGTTTTCTTTTTTGTTTTATAAATTGGGGTAGACCCCAAAACATTGGGAGATATAAAAAAGAAAACAAAGAGTAATGCGCTGTAGTATAACAATGGTTGGGTGAGGCCGGTATAAATGTCTATTCTGCACAAAGTCCTGTGGGATCCATGCCTGGTACTTTTTAATGAACGTGAGCTTGTCCACATTGTCTGCGGACAGGCGGCTGTGGTTGTCTATTATAACGCCCCTTGCCATGCTAAATACACATTCAGACAATACACAGGGAAGGCCAGCACCTCCAAGGCGTAAATGTGAAGCTAAGGCCATGTGGACAATTTGGAAACCCAGAAGCTGAATGCGGCAAACCCAGTGGCGCAGCTAGAAATTACTGGGCCCAACAGCAAATTTTTGAATGGGGCCCCCCTCCCCCAGTAATTTTTTCGCAACCCCTTCCTTTCATGCTGCCCCCATTCCTGTGGCTACTAAAGATCGCTCTCTCAGACCAGGCAGCTGTTCCATCCGTTCTCCACACTGTCTGTACTGCCACTGTATATAATTTCATTGTATAATACTGTTGAGGAGGCCCTGACAAAGTATTTTAGTCCTCCTCCTCCTGGATGGGCCCCATCTTGGTCAGGGCCCCAAAGCAGCCGCTTTCCCTGCTTCCCCTGTAGCTACGACCCTGGGCAGACCCATCAGTCAGTACATGTAGGTGTGTGCACAGATACTATTCCACCATTTTGCGGAATTGCTGCCTCTTGCTAAGACGTCCCAGATCTGCTGGTGGTGCCGGTTGCTGTGGCGCGGTGACAAAGCTTTTCCACAATTCGCCATGCTAACCCTGCCTTCTGAGGTGCGGGCGGTGACCCAGCTGCGTTGGCGACTTCTTCCTTCTCCTCCTCTGCTTTAGCCTTGTGCTTCCCCTAAACCCCCGGTGTCAGGTGTGAATGCCATCAGCAGCGCGTCTACCAGCGTTGGCTTCTTCCGATCACTCTTCAGTGACGGAATTAAGGACGGCACGTTGTCCTTGTAGCGGGGATCCAGCAGGGTGTCCACCCAGTAATCTGCACAAGTTTGAATGTGGGAAACTCGGCGGTCGTTGCGCAGGCACTGCAGCATGTAGTCTCTCATGTGTGCCAGGCTCCTCAGAGGCAACGACAAGCTGTCCTCTGTGGGAGGTGTATCATCTGTGTCCTCTGTATCACCCCAGCCACGCACAAGTGATGGCCATGAGCTGCTTTGGGTGCCACCCTGCTGTGAACACGGTTTCTTCTCCTCCTCATCCTCCAGAACTGTTCCCTGGATGGACAATTGTGTACCTGGCCTATGTTAGTGCAGGAACCCACCCTCCGAGCCACTTGTATATGACTTATAAGTTATGGGTAAGGCGTGTATATCGTTTTGTTTGTGTATTTTGTTTATCTGACCCATAGTTATTTAAATATGTTTAGAAGTAAATTTGTAGATAGTTTGTGAATGGGCATTAATGAGTGGTTTCAGTGAAAGGGGGTGTAGGGGGGGAGTCTGGTCGGGTTAATTTTCTCTTTTTGAAATGTTCCTTGTATAGTTTTTGTTACGATTTATAATAAAAAGTCCTGATAACCGTGGGAATGTTACCCAACAATCTAACCGACAAATTTAATATAAATTATTTGCCTGTCAGATCTACAGCTCAGGCCGCAGGGGTCCTTGAGCACCAATAAAAGTGAATTTGTCCCACCAGAATCTAAGAGCTGGATTAGCTGAATTGATTTTCACTGTCAGAAGTTCAGAAATTTCTGCACCACCAGATTCAGCACATGCGCCATTATCGGCCATTATCGCACACCACCAGGCCGGGCTTGAGGCTCCGTGACACCAACCACTCATCCATCTGTTGTTCCAGGCCCGTCCACAGCTCCTGCGCCGTGTGGGTTTGTCCCCCAAACAGATGAGTTTCAGAACAGCCTGCTATCGTTTCTCCCGGTGGTGAAGGTGTTACGCTGAAAGGATGAGAAGGCTGTAGAGGAGGAAGAGAAGTAGGAGGAGGAGGCAACGGGAGGCAAATAGAAATGCCCTGCAATCCTCGGGGCAGAAGGACATGAGCCAAACCGCTATCCGCCTCAGGCCCAGCTGCCACTACATTTAGCCAGTGGGCTGTTAGGAGATATAACTTCCCTGTCCATGATTTTCTCCACATATTGGTGGTTATGTGGACCTTGCCACAGTGCACACCTGATTTTGTCCGCCACTTGGTTGTGCAGGGAAGGGATGGCTCGCCTGAAAAGTAGTGGCGGCTGGGAACCACGTACTGTGGGACAGCCACCGCCATAAGGTTTTTAAAAGTCTCCACCAAACAGAATGACCGCATTTCAAAGGACCAGGAATTTTGAAATCCTGGCATTCAGGGCCAGGGATCGCTGGTGGGTAGGGGGTACTTCCTCTTTCTATTTATTTTTCTAATTGGGAGATGGACAGCTGAATGCTTCCATGGGATAGTGTGGAGATGCTTGGCGAAAGATGTGGTGGCGTGGCTGCCACATCCTCTGTTTGGGGGTGGCAGGTGCCACTGTAACTGTAACTGCTGAAATCACTCAGCAGGTACCTTGGCCCAATGCCTAGGGGGTCCTGTGACCCTCCCGTATCATACCTGCGGGTTGCAGCGCTGCGGTCTCTGATCCCCGCGGGATCAGAGATTTAAAATGCCTGAATTGGGGTTGCGGGCGGCATAATGGTTTAGCAGAGTGTCAGCACATTGGGGATGTGCATCAAAAAATGGTGTAATAAAAAAGCAATTTTTTGTCACCTTACATCACAAAAAGTGTAATACCAAGCGATCAAAAAGGTGTATGCCTCCCAAAATAGTACTAATCAAACCGCCATCTCCTCTTGCAAAAAATGAGCCCCTACATAGCACAATTGCCCAAAAAATTAAAAATATGGCTCTCAGACTATGGAGACACTAAAATATGATTTTATTTTTTTCTAAAATGCTGTTATTGTGTTAAAGTAAAATAAATTTTAAAAAGTAAACAAATTATGTATCGCCGCATCTGTAAAAACTGCTCTATAAAAATATCGCATGATCTAACCCTCAGGTAAATACCGTTAAAATTTTTTTAAATAAAAACAATGTTAAAAAAACATTTTTGTCACCTCACATCACAAAAAGTGTAATAGCAAGCGATCAAAAATTTATACGCACCCCATAATAGTGCCAAACCGTCATCTCATCCCGCCAAAAATGATACCTTACATAGGACAATAGCCCCAAAAATATGGCTCTCAGACTATGGAGACATTAAAACATGATTTTTTTTTCTTTAAAAATAAATATATATATTATTGTGTAAAACTTAAATAAATAGTATATATATTATGTGTCGCAGCGTCCAGTAACAACCTGTTCTATAAAAATAACACATGAACTAACCCCTCAGGTGAACACAGCCAAAAAAATATATAAATACGGTTTCAAAAGCCATAGGACTGTCGCCAAATTTTTAATTCTATATATATAGCTTTCAGAATGTGGAGACACAAAAATACTTTATTATGAAAAACTGAAACAAAAATTCCCAAAGCAAGGGTTAACAGCCAAACAAAACTCAATATTTATTGTCCTCATTCTGTAGTTTGCAGAAACACCCCATATGTGGTCGTAAACTGCTGTATGGCCAAACGGCAGGGTGCAGAAGGAAAGAAAGAGGTTAAAGACTTTTGTTTTGCATTCGGTTATAATACAAGTCTATGGACAGAAGAATAGATCCATTCTTCCGTCTTATGGATTTCAGTTATTTTCCATTATAACCATGTTATAACAAAAACTCATAACGGAATCCCTAACGCTACTGCGAATCAACCCTTACTGGCACTGGATTAGTCACGCTATGGCTTGCCATCATTGGAAGAGTCAAGCAATGGCTGGCAGTCCATGAGTTGTACTGTAGCAGGGGTGGCCAGCCTTACAGACACAAAGAGCCAGACACAACCTTACAGACACTAACCCTAACCCTAACCCAAATCCTCATCAGACTTTAGATAAGACCCCAATCCACATCATACTTCCAAAATAAGACCCCAATGCTCAGATCAGACAGCACAAATCAGACTCCCAATGTCAGACCCTCACTGCTCAGACACCCCATGCTTAGATCTCTACTTCATGCACAGATCTCCCTCATGCTCAAATCAGACTCCCATGTTCAGATCTGAGCAACCCATCCTCAGATCAGACCACTGTGCTCAGATCAGACCTCCCCAATCTCAGATCTCACTCCCCATGTTTAGATCAGACACCTCATATTCAGATCAGACCCCACGATGTTCAGATCAGAACTCACATGCTGAGATTAGAGCCCCTAAGCTCAAATCAAACCCCCATCATGCTCAGATCAGACCCGCATGCTCAGATCAGATCCCCATGCTCAGATCATAGCCCCCCATGCTCAGATCAGACTCCCGTGCTCAGATCAGACCCCCACGATGCTCAGATCAGAACCCCCATGCTCAAATTAGACCCCTCCTAAGCTCAAATCAAAACCCCCATCATGCTCATATGAGAGCCCCTCATCATGCTCAGATCAGACCCGCATGCTCAGATCAGATCCCCATGCCCAGATCAGACCCCCCACATACTCAGATCAGACCCCCTCCCCCACATGCTCAGATCATACCCCCCAAGTTTTGATCAGACCCCCACAAGCTTAGATCAGACCCCCCACCCCATGCTCAGATCTGACCCCCCATACTCAGATCAGACCCTCCCCCATGCTCAAATCAGACCCTTTCCCATGCTCAGATCAGACCCTCTCCCATGCTCAGATCATACCCTCTCCCATGCTCAGATTAGACCCATTCCCATCCTCAGATCAGACCCTTTCCCATGGTCAGATCAGACCCTTTCCCATGCTCAGATCAGACCCTTTCCCATGCTCAGATCAGACCCTCTCCCATGCTCAGATCAGACCGCTATGCTTAGATATGACCCCATGCTCAGATCTGAGCCCCCCCCATGCTCAGATCTGACCCCCCATGCTCAGATCTGACCCCCATGATTCTCATATCATAACCCCCATGCTCAGATTAGACCCCCCTAAGCTCAAATCAAACCCCATCATGCTCAGATCAGAACCCCCCACATGCTCAGATCAGAACCCCCATGCTCAGATCAGACCCCCATGCTCAGATCAGAACCCCCATGCTCAGATCAGACCCCCATGCTCAGATCAGATCCCCATGCTCAGATCAGATCCCCCCACACATGCTTAGATCAGACCTCCCCAAGCTGAGATCAGACCCCCCACCCCATGCTCAGATCAGACCCCACATGCTTAGATCAGACCCTCCCTCGTGCTCAGATCAGACCCTTTCCCATGCTCAGATCAGACCCTTTCCCATGCTCAGATCAGACCCTTTCCCATGCTCAGATTAGACCCTTTCCCATGCTGAGATCAGACCCTCTCCCATGCTCAGATCAGACCGCTATGCTTAGTATGACCCCATGCTCAGATCTGAGTCCCCCCATGCTCAGATCTGAGTCCCCCCATGCTCAGATCTGACCCCCCATGCTCAGATCTGACCCCCATGATGCTTATATCATAACCCCCATGCTCAGATTAGACCCCCCTAAGCTCAAATCAAACCCCATCCTGCTCAAATCAGAACCCCCCACATGCTCAGATCAGAACCCCCATGCTCAGATCAGACCTCCATGCTCAGATCAGAACCCCCATGCTCAGATCAGACCCCCATGCTCAGATCAGATCCCCATGCTCAGATCAGATCCCCATGCTCAGATCAGACCCCCTCACACATGCTCAGATCAGACCTCCCCAAGCTGAGATCAGACCCCCCCACCCCATGCTCAGATCAGACCCCACATGCTTAGATCAGACCCTCCCCCGTGCTCAGATCAGACCCTCCCCCATGCTCAGATCCGACCCTCCCCCATGCTCAGATCAGACCCTTTCCCATGCTTAGATCAGACCCTCTACCATACTCAGATCAGACCGCCATGTTCAGATATGACCCCATGCTCAGATCTGAGTGCCCCCATGCTCAGATCTGACCCCCACGATGCTCAGATCATAACCCCATGCTCAGATTAGACCCCCTAAGCTAAAATCAAACCCCCATCATGCTCAGATCAGAAAACCCCACATCTCAGATCAGAACCCCCATGCTCAGATCAGAACCCCCCCCCACATGCTCAGATCAGACCTCCCCAAGCTGAGATCAGACCCCCCACCCCATGCTTAGATCAGACCCTCCCCCATGCTTAGATCAGACCCTCCCCCATGCTCAGATAAGACCCTCCCCATGCTCAGATCAGACCCTCCCCCATGCTCAGATCAGACCCTCCCCATGCTCAGAACAGACCCCTCCCATGCTCAGAACAGACCCCTCCCCAGATCTGACTCCCCCATGCTCAGATTAGATCCCCATACTCAGATCAGACACCCATGATGCTCAGATCAGTACCCCATGCTCAAATCAAACCCCCATAATGCTCGGATCAGAACCCCTCCCACACCACCATGCTCATATGAGAACCCCCATCATGCTCAGATCAGATCCCCATTGTCAGATCAGACCCCCATGCTAAGATCAAACCCCACATGCTCAGATCAGAACCCCCATGCTCAGATCAGAACTCCCATGCTCAGTTCTATCATTTAAAAAAACAAAAAACGCCTACCTCTTCCGCACTGTGCGCATCAGGACCTAGTGAAGAGGGTGCTGGAGCTGCAGAGAAGCCACAATGCCCAATCAGGAAAGGAGATCTAAGAATGGGGTGGACAGTTTGCAGGCTCCACTGCTAGAGCTGCACTTGAAGAGGCAAAGAACTGTATGCGGCTCACGAGCCATGGGTTGGCCATCCATGTGTTATAGCATGCTGGCCCTGCTATGGTAAGCTGGCACTGAACAAGTTGTGCTATGGCATAGTGGCACTGAATAAGTCATGCTATGACACGTTGGCAATGGATTAGTTGTGCTACGGTAAGGCACCAATTGTTGTCCTTAAGATAGGGAGCATCATGTATCCAAAAATCACACTTCAGCTTAGATTGCAAGCTCTATGATCTCAGTATTATAATTAAGTCTAATTATATTGGAAAAATAAAATCAAAAACTTCCCTTCTGATCTCAGCTCTTATGATATGATGAATTCAGTGCATTAAAAAGATAAGAGAGTTCGAATTCCAAGGTAACTGCAGGTTATGGAGATGTTATCACAAGTGCAGGATTTCATATCATCAGCAAAGTCAACAGATATGGAGTGAATAAAGTCAAAGCCTCAGACGATGATAAGAGAGCAGCCATTAAAGAGGGAACATTAGACCGGTCTGATCGTATCTCAGAACACAATACTCCTAGGGCCAAAATGTCAAAGCCCACAAGGATTTCTTCATTTCACTCACACAGCAATGACAGAAAGTCCTACAGAAACGCCATCTGATCGAGGCGGCTTCATCGCTGAGGACTTTCCTGTCATTAATTTTTCTCCTCTAATAAAATCTATATCTCAAAAATACGGATGGCACAAAGTTCCATTAAAATAAATAGTTTATTGATAACATTATTAAAAACATACACTACAATTAATTATACATGGGAAACCATTCATAAAAGCGCCATAACACATCCTGCAAATAAGTTGTAACCAGGGTACAAACGCCCAGTATAACTTCTCCACGATAGTCTTATCTATGTCCTAACTTAGATCGTCCTCCTACTTTCTATAGTACAGCCCTTACACATTAGTATGAGATAGTTCAAAGGTATAGCACCATCAGGCATCAACATACATAGACTGCTGTATCTTTATCTTCAATAAATGAACCTGGCTGACCCATATAGCATTAAGAAGTAGATCGAGGTTACATACCCTTAAAAGTTCTCCTGTGCAGGAATGGCGCCCCCTCTACGCGCGTTTCGTGCCATCCGTATTTTTGAGATATAGATGTTTAATTGTAGGATAGCGTTCCTTTATATGCTGATCTAAACTAGTAGGATTGATCCTCTAATAAAATGACCAAAAATTAAGATAGCTATAAAAAGACATGTGTGGAGCAGGGGCGCACAGAGGAGGGGTCTATAAAGAGACATGTGTGGAGCAGGGGCGCACAGAGGAGGGGTCTATAAAGAGACATGTCTGGAGAAGGGGCGCACTGAGGAGGGGGTTCTATAAAGAGCCATGTGTGGAGCAGGGGCGCACAGAGGAGGGGTCTATAAAGAGCCATGTCTGGAGCAGGGGCGCACAGAGGAGGGGGTCTATAAAGAGACATGTCTGAAGCAGGGGCGCACAGAGGAGGGGTCTACAATGAGCCATGTCTGGAGCAGGGGCGCACAGAGGAGGGGGTCTATAAAGAGCCATGTCTGGAGCAGGGGCGCACAGAGGAGGGGGTCTATAAAGAGACATGTCTGGAGCAGGGGCGCACAGGGGAGGGGTCTATAAAGAGTCATGTCTGGAGCAGGGGCGCACAGGGAGGGGTCTATAAAGAGCCATGTCTGGAGCAGGGGCGGACAGGGGAGGGGTCTATAAAAAGCCATGTCTGGAGCAGGGGCGCACAGAGGAGGGGTCTATAAAGAGCCATGTCTGGAGCAGGGGCGCACAGAGGAGGGGTCTATAAAGAGCCATGTCTGGAGCAGGGGCGCACAGAGGAAGGGTCTATAAAGAGCCATGTCTGGAGCAGGGGCGCACAGAGGAGGGGGGGTCTATAAAGAGACATGTCTGGAGCAGGGGCGGACAGAGGAGGGGTCTATAAAGAGCCATGTCTAGAGCAGGGGCGGACAGAGGAGGGGTCTATAAAGAGCCATGTCTGGAGCAGGGGCGCACAGAGGAGGGGTCTATAAAGAGCCATGTCTGGAGCAGGGGCGGACAGGGGAGGGGTCTATAAAGAGCCATGTCTGGAGCAGGGGCGCACAGGGGAGGGGTCTATGAAGAGCCATTTCTGGAGCAGGGGCGCTCAGGGGAGGGGTCTATAAAGAGCCATGTCTGGAGCAGGGATGCACAGAGGAGGGGGTCTGTAATGGACCGTTACGCACACAACTCCGTTTAGGCGATATTCCCTTTCCAGACACACCGGCAGTTACTGCAATCACCAACTTCCGAACAAGAGACACACGAACCCTGGAAGCAGCCGAACAGGAAAAACCCTAGGAACAGTTTACACTCCTGGCAGTCGCACTGCAACAGCATACACGCCAATTCCCCCCAATAACGAGACGACACTTCGTTTTGAGGGTCAAGCAGGAACTCCCTTTTACTGTACAATAAAAGTCCATAAGTCCAAATCAGTTCTCAACGGGCAATACATCCCAGGGCCATAGTCAGAAGGCAAGAGGCAGGCAACTAGACTTCTCCAGTTCACTGTGGCGAGGTTGGTTTCGCCACACTTCTCCCCTTTACCAACTAGACTAACAGGGTATCTGACCTTCTGCCGGTCAGTGCCCTGGTTAGTCCAGCAACCCACCCACGAAGCACAAACAGCAGTACAGCCCACCCACAATAAATGGTTACTACACCTGGATAAAGTAGCAACTTGTCCATGTCCAGGTGCCTCACCACGGCTGTGCGGGGAACTGGTAGACTGCCTTGGTGGGTTGCTGAGTGGGCAGAGACCCGCGGTACTCTGCCCTGGGGCCAGCGCTACCACGGAAGTAGCCTGGTTGGAGCCTGGTTGTGGGAGGGGGAGACCGACTGTCTCCCCTCTGGATAAACCGCTCTATGGCTGGGGGACAGGACCAACCGTCCTTGCCCCTTGTGCTGCAAGTGCAGAGACCACGGTCCCATCTGCACCGTTGGGGGGCGTAACATCTCCCCTTGGTGGGTTAGGCTGCCGCTGGAGAGAGGGTGTAACAAGCCCCTCTCTCTGAACTATAGACTGCTGCTGGGGAGAGGGGGTAGCAGGCTCCTCTCCCTGACCCTCTCTATGCTGGTGGAGGGGGGGGACCAACTGTCTCCCCTTTCAATATTTTGTCCTGCTGCTGGGGTGCAAAACTGGCGGTCTCCGCTCCCCGCAGGACACTCTGCCGCTGGGGAGGAAGGACGGCACTTTCAGCTCCCTGGGGTACACACTGCCGCTGTGGAGGAAGGACAGCACCTTCAGCTCCCTGGGATACACACTGCCGCTGGGGAGGAAGGACAGCACCTTCAGCTCCCTGGGGTAAACACTGCCGCTGGGGAGGAAGGACGACACCTTTAGCTCCCTGGGGTACACACTGCCACTGGGGAGGGAGGACAACACCTTCAGCTCCCTGTGGTACACTCTGCCGCTGGGGAGGAAGGACAGCACCTTCAGCTCCCTGGGGTACACACTGCCGCTGGGAAGGGAGGACAACACCTTCAGCTCCCTGTGGTACACTCTGCCGCTGGGGAGGAAGGACAGCACCTTCAGCTCCCTGGGGTACACACTGCCGCTGGGGAGGAAGGACGACACCTTCAGCTCCCGGGGGTACACACTGCCGCTGGGGAGGAAGGACGACACCTTCAGCTCCCTGGGGTACACACTGCCGCTGGGGAGGAAGGGAAACACCTTCAGCTCCCGGGGGTAGACACTGCCGCTGGGGAGGAAGGACGACACCTTCAGCTCCCGGGGGTACACACTGCCGCTGGGGAGGAAGGACGACACCTTCAGCTCCCGGGGGTACACACTGCCGCTGGGGAGGAAGGGAAACACCTTCAGCTTCTGGGGGTACACACTGCCGCTGGGAAGGAAGGACAGCACCTTCAGCTCCCTGGGATACACACAGCCGCTGGGGAGGAAGGACGACACCTTCAGCTCCCTGGGGTACACACTGCCGCTGGGGAGAAGGGACGGCACCTTCAGCTCCTTGGGGTACACCCTGCCGCTGGGAAGGAAGGACAGCACCTTCAGCTCCCTGGGGTACACAATGCCGCTGGGGAGGATGGACGGTACCTTCAGCTTCCTGGGGTACACACTGCCGCTGGGGAGGGAGGACGGCACCTTCAGCTCCCTGGGGTACACACTGCTGCTGGGGAGGAAGGACGACACCTTCAGCTCTCCGGAACGCACTCAGCCGCTGGGGAGGGCGGACGATACCATCTGCCATGAACTGCAGGTACTCTCCCATTTTTCTCTTCACAAGCTGCACGACTCTCTCTAAGCGGGTTGGGTCCATATACAGCCAGCACCGCATTAACCTCTCTGTCCAACTGCTCCTGAGTGTAGCTGGGCACCATACTTGCTCTGCTGAATTTAGTTCTTTTGTAGATAGGGCGCTGTACAGGTACTAGCGCTGCCCTCAAGTTGTAATCCAGGAACTGGGGTAGCCTTGTAGCTGTCCTTCTGGGCCGTAGGAATGATCCCGTCGCTTGCCACCAATTGTAACGGACCGTTACGCACACAACTCCGTTTAGGCGATATTCCCTTTCCAGACACACCGGCAGTTACTGCAATCACCAACTTCCGAACAAGAGACACACGAACCCTGGAAGCAGCCGAACAGGAAAAACCCTAGGAACAGTTTACACTCCTGGCAGTCACACTGCAACAGCATACACGCCAATTCCCCCCAATAACGAGACGACACTTCGTTTTGAGGGTCAAGCAGGAACTCCCTTTTACTGTACAATAAAAGTCCATAAGTCCAAATCAGTTCTTAACGGGCAATACATCCCAGGGCCATAGTCAGAAGGCAAGAGGCAGGCAACTAGACATCTCCAGTTCACTGTGGCGAGGTTGGTTTCGCCACAGGGTCTATAAAGAGCCATGTCTGGAGCAGGGGCGCACAGGGGAGGGGTCTATAAAGAGCCATGTCTGGAGCAGGGGCGCACAGAGGAGGGGGTCTATAAAGAGACATGTCTGGAGCAGGGGCACACAGAGGAGGGGTCTATAAAGAGACATGTCTGGAGCAGGGGCGCACAGAGGAGGGGTCTATAAAGAGCCATGTCTGGAGCAGGGGCGCACAGAGGAGGGGGTCTATAAAGAGCCATGTCTGGAGCAGGGGCGCACAGAGGAGGGGGTCTATAAAGAGCCATGTGTGGAGCAGGGGCGCACAGAGAAGGGGTCTATAAAGAGCCATGTCTGGAGCAGGGGCGCACAGGGGAGGGGTCTATAAAGAGCTATGTCTGGAGCAGGGGCGGACAGAGGAGGGGTCTATAAAGAGCCATGTCGGGAGCAGGGGCGTGTGAGAGATTGTAAAGTATTTTAGTTGTCATTCTACATTTTGGCCACTAGATGCCGCTAGTATACCATGAAAACTTAGTCTTGCTGAGATGAGAATATGCTTGAGAGGAGGAGTCAAGGAGCTTGAGAAGAACCAGGAAGAGCCTCAGAAGTGAAGATTGTGAGGGATGGTGTCTGCAAACCCAATCCAGTGACATCTGAGCTACGTGGAGCCCCAGGGTGATTGGAATCACCGGAGAGAGGGGCTGTTAGCTGTTTCTCATACAAAGCTGGCACTTTGAAAAGCATATTGACTTCAATAAAATCTCTGCAAGCTGTGAAGTTTCACATCAGCCATCCAGCAAGGCCACAAGTGTGATTACAGGCCTGGGAATTTCCTGATGAGAGGCATCCGCTGTTACCAAGTGGGATCAGGTCAGTGAATCCAGGTTCTTGTGTGGACATTCATACTGTTTAGTGTTACAGTACTTGAACTACCTGAGACTGAGACTTAAGCCTGCATTAGTTAGTTAGGATCTGTTATTGGCAGGCTGCTTAGGATTGAACTGTCTCCTCTGGATAAACCGCTTGTGGCTGGGGGACAGACCAACCGTCTTGCTCCCTTTGTGCAAGGTAAGTGCAGAGACCACGGTCCCATCTGCACCGCTTGGGGGCGAATATCTCCCTTTGCGGGTTAGGTTGCCGCTGGAGAGAGGGGTGTACAAGCCCTCTCTGAACTATAGACTGCTGCTGGGGAGAGGGGGTAGCAGGCTCTCTCCCTGACCCTCTCTATGTTGGTGGAGGGGGGACCAACTGCCTCCCTTTCAATATTTTGTCCTGCTGCTGGGGTGCAAACTGGCGTGTCCCGGGCCTCCCGCAGGACACTCTGCCGCTGGGGAGGAAGGACGGCACTTTCAGCTCCTGGGGTACACACTGCCGCGGTGGAGGAAGGACAGCACCTTCCAGCTCCCTGGGATACACACTGCCGCTGGGGAGGAAGGACAGCACCTTCAGCTCCCTGGGGTAAACACTGCCGCTGGGGAGGAAGGACCGGCACCTTCAGCTCCCCTACACTCTGCACGCTGGGGAGGGAGGACGGCACCTTCAGCTCCTCAGGCGGCTGACTACTGCTGGAGTGAAGGGAAACACCTTCAGCTCCGGGGCACACACTGCCGCTTGGGGAGGACGGATGACACCTTCCGCTCCCGGGGGTGGCACAGGCCGCCGGGGAGGAGAGGGCGCTCCTTCAGCTCCCTGGGAGGTACACACTGCCGCTTGGGGAGGAGGAGGGCGGCACCTTCCAGCTCCCTGGGGGTACACACTGTCAGCTTGGGAGTGTAGCGACTAGCACCTTCAGCCTCCGGTACACACTGCCGCTGGGGAGTGAGGACAGCACCTGTCAGCGTGGTACACACTACTGCTGGGGAGGAAGGGACGACACCTTCAGCTCCCTGGGCACACTGCCGCTGGGGAGTGAAGGGGACGAGCACCTTCAGCTCCCTGGGGTACACACATGCCGCTGGGGAGGGGGACAGCACCTTCCAGCTCCTGGGGTACACACTGCCGCTGGGAGGAGGGATGGCACCTTCAGCTCCCCTGGGTAGCACACTGCCGCTGGGAAGGGACAGCACCTTCAGCTCCCTGGGAGTACACACTGCCGCTGGGGAGGAAGAGCGGACACCTTCAGCTCCTGGGGTACACACTGCCGCTGGGGAGAAGGGACGGCACCTTCAGCCCTTGGGTACACACTGCCGCTGGGGAGGAAGGACAGCACCTTCAGCTCCTGGGTGTACACTGCCGCTGGGGGGGAAGGGCGGCACCTTCAGCTCCTGGGGTACACATGCACGCTGGGGAGGAGGACCGGCACCTTCAGCTCCCTAGGCACACTGCCGCTGGGGAGGAAGAGCGGCACCTTCAGCTCTCCGGACGCACTCAGCCGCTGGGGAGGGTGGGCGATATCATCTGCCATGAACTGCAGGTACTCTCCCATTTTTCTCCTCACAAGCTGCACGGCTCTCTCGAGGGGTTGGGTCCATATACAGCCAGCACCGCATTAACTATCTCTGTCCAACTGCTCCTGAGTGTAGCTGGGCACCATACTTGCTCTGCTGAATTTAGTTCTTTTGTAGATAGGGCGCTGTACAGGTACTAGCGCTGCCCTCAAGTTGTAATCCAGGAACTGGGGTAGCCTTGTAGCTGTCCTTCTGGGCCAGTAGGAATGATCCCGCCGTTGCCACGATATAACTGGACCGTTACGCACACAGCCTCCGTTTAGGCGATGTCCCTTCCAGACACACACGGGCAGTTGGCTGCAAGCATCAATTTCCGAACAAGAGACACACACTGAACCCTGGAAGCGCAGCTTCGAACAGGAAACC